>VURO01021512.1:0-17465 GCA_015108175.1 Pelvicachromis taeniatus
TCACGCACTAACTCAGGCTCCTTCCCCACCAGAGAGGTGACGTTCCATGTCCCGATTGCCAGTCTTGGTAGCCGGGGATCGGTCCGCCAGGGCCTCCGCTCCTGGCCGCCGCCCAGCTCACAATGCACCCGACCCCTACGGCGCCTCCTGCTGGTGGTGGGCCTGCAGGAAGATGGGCCCATGTCCCTTTTTCGGGCAGTGCCCGGCCGGTCCCCATGGACTAAGGCCCGGCCACCAGACGCTCGCCCTCGGGCACCCTCCCCGGGCCTGGCTCCAGGGCGGGGCCCCGGTAACCCTATCCCGGGCAGGGTAAACTGTTCCCTTGTTGGCTCTCTCATAGGGGTCTTTTTACTAGTTGTTTAAGAGAAATTTGTCAGCTGTCCAGAGATGGGATGATTCTACCGGATATAAATAATTGAGATAATATTGGGAATAAAACAACGTGATCAGAATTCCTGAGTATGCATCAATTTGTCAGAAGACGTAATTACATCCTAATCAGCTTACTACATTTTTGAAAATTACTGGGTGCACCTTTAAAGCTGCTTGTCGGGGTCGCACTTTTGATCAGTTTATGCAGATATTTATTTAACTGTGAAACAACTTCCAGGTATCCTATAACCACCTAGATTGGGTTCCTGTAACCATTAAACTCTTGACTGGGAAACAGAAGAAGTGCACAATGTTACACTAACCAGCGTCAGTGGTTAGCTTGTCTTTCAGATAGTCGTAGGTCTGTTTCGACACCTGATCAGCGGAGCGATGTTTGGCCTTGTGCTGATCCAGCAGGCTGCGGATTCTCTCGACCTTCTTCTTCAGATTGTGATCGTATTTCTCCATCAGACCCTCGATCCTGCAGCCTGATGGACATTTAGGGCCCTAATGGACGACCAAAGAGAAGACATAATTATTCTGTACGTCTGTGTCACATGAAAAGCATAGTCATTTAAATACAGAACAACAGATTATTCTGATAATTGGCAGTACAACCAGAAGCACAAATACACCAATCTGCCCCGTATTGTATTTTCTGTAGTGTATTTTCACAAGTTTTACAGTTTTTCTTGCCCATTGAGACCTCTCTCATGGTCATTCACAATATACCAAAGTAATTCAGTTATAGATTTCTGTCATTTTAAGCATTAATTCTTACAATTGAAGCTTAAAGGCTCGAGCTGACAGATTTCTTTCACTTATTACAACAGTATTTCTTTACCATATATAAACAATAAGACATAACTTTGAAATAGCTTAATTTGGGAGAAAAAAAGAGCAATCTTATTGATACTTGATACTTAATTGATACTTAATTACATAGTTAGACTTTTGCACTAACAGAAACTGGAATTTCACCAGTCCAGGTTTCTTGTGTGTAGCCCGACAACAAACTAAACATTGAATCTTAAAATTGCACATATTCAGTGATGTCAATAAGAACGTTGCCTAGCTTGAGCTCTGATGAACAAACAATTAGAAAGATGAGACGACGGAGGATCTGCATACCCATTCTTCGTCTGTGCAGAAAGGCCACTCCTTTTCAGTGGCACATTTTTCACTTCTGGTGCCGGGCTCCACCGGACGAGCTCCCCTGGGGTCAACCGGAGACTGGACAAAGACAACTTGTTTTAGTTGGGGCAGAAAATATTGCCATTGTCTCCGGGTTTTTCTTGGTGTACGATGGATTTTTGAGGGGTGACTGTCACAGGCCTAACACACATAGACAGACAACCATTTACACTCACAGTCACTCCCAAATTCACACCAATGGGCAATATAGAGGTCCCCATGGTGGGATTAAACTCAGGACCACCGTGCCACTGTGCTCGCACTCTCTCTCACTCTATATATATATATATATATATATATATATATATAGAGAGAGAGAGAGAGAGAGCGAGAGAGAGAGAGAGAGCTTTGATTTTTAGGTCTGCTAAGTTACACATCCTTTATTTGAATTCTTAAAACAGCTACAGATAGTGACCGTTTCTTTGATTAATCAGATTCTACTCAGTCCAACGTCCACATCCTCTTCTTCAATCTTTTGTTACTATATTCATTTAAATCAATAATAATAATTACCAAAAATATATTTCATAAACTTAGGCAGTAAAATAAACGAGTAAATTCTAAACACGTCGAGCGCACTCTCTTATTCATTTACTGATGACATCCAATATGTGAATTAAATAGAACAGCCAAATACTATGTTTGAAAGGTTTTGTTCATGTATTCACATCAGTAAAAATAATAAACATAAGTGATCAGTAAATACATAATTATCCTTGTTATTTATTAAACAACACATAGTATGTAGCAAATTGACAGTTTTTTTTTCCAGCAACACATCCTTTTAAATTTATTTAGAAACATCAGAACTCACCTGTGTTAAAGACACACTTATCAGACACATCAGGAAACAGAGTCGCTTCATCTTTGCTGTTTCTGTCGCTCGTTCTCTGCGTGAAGAGTTGTTGCTGAATGATTTTCTAACGCTGCTGTCTGATCATTTGAAGCCTTCAGGTTCCGTTTCACAAACCGGTGAGTCATCAGCGAACGTTGGTCCGGTCACGTCAGATCAGAGTTAAGCAACAGCTTCTAATCGATGTGTTTGCTGTACTGTGTGCCTCTTTACTCTAAAATAATGCAAACAAACACACACACACACACACTATAATCAAACACGCTGCCTACTCAGTTCCTGTAGATATTACACCAAGCAAATAGTGACAAACACCATCGACACTAACTCAACTGAACTCAGTCTGAAAAAGGCAACAAGAACATTTCAGGATTTTGTCATTTTAAAATGATGTAATGGGGTTTCTATTTACCCCCATTTTACAGCATTACTTTTGATTTTTTTTTATGTTTATTTAAATGAAACACTCCATATTAATCATTACATGCATTAGTGAAATTTCTTTATTTGCCACTTTTCAATACAAAGATCACAAAGTGCTTCACAAAAAAATAACAGAGAATAAAAAGTTAACTACACACAGGTCTAAAAACATACAATGATCAAAGGTATAACAATTTATAAATAACAATATTGATTTAGCTTCTCAAGTTAAGGTGTGTATAAGCCGCTTAGTTTAAGCTTCATATTTACATACATACTGTTTCTAAGGTAAACCATGAGGTAAATGTATATCAAATTAATCTAATTATTAATAATTGGACTTTATATAAAGACTTTATATAAACAATGGTTGAAGTCTGAAAGGTCGTAAAAGTTCACTCTTTTTCATGTTCATATTCTGCTCCTTTGTTGGCATTCATAGACACTATAAAACTTGGTGAACGTAGCTGCCATTGCTTTTACACTTCAACATGAGGCTTTTTGCTGCAACTATGTTGGATTTTTTAGACCCGGAAGTTACGTTTTCTGGATAAAAGTGTAGAGTGCTAAGGTTAGCTGTTTGGTATTTAAGAGCTGAGCAGGTGAAATGCACAGATGCGTATCAACTAATTAGTTCTTAGCATCACAAAATAAAAATTTGAGAATTTTATTTTAAAGATTTGGAACACAAATTTATTTGTATCACACCAGACCACTTTATTTATAAAGTGCTTATAAAAACAGCAAGGCTGACCAAAGTGCTGCACATTAACATGTAAAAACGTATAAAAGATAAATACAGGCCAGAAAGGTAAACTAAAGAGTTGCAGAAGTTAATGAATGAAGGAGCAAAAAGTACCACACAGCAGGTCATAATATTTACAGCAAGATTTATCATTTATTTCAATGGCCTAATTAGACTTACTGTTAAGTAGGGCACTAACTTATTCATCCAGTCCAAACATAATAGTAAAAATGGAAAATTGCAGTTTTATCGTGGCGATACAGTTTTTCGGGAGATACACTAAGTCAACTACTTACAGTTGTATAACCATGTGAATGATTTCAACATTATTTCTCTTAACAAGAAAGGAAATAAACAGAATCAAAATTACCTCCCCATTAAAACTGTCCTTCTACAGATGTACACATGGAAATATGAGGAGAATCAAACACACCAGGAACATCAACATTGATCAAATCCAAAAACAAAGCTATACAGATAAATGTAAAAACACGTTAAATTACCACAGGGAACTCGTCTACCAGCGAGGAGAATAATGAAGCAACACCGCCATCTACTGGAATAAACAAAGAATCGCTCATGAGTCGAAGACTGCTTAAAGAACAGCAGAGACCAAATAAAAGGGCACGGCTGATTAATAGTAACATATGAAGTGCATTGATATCAGCAGCAGCAATAAAGCTCAGCCTTTAGCCATCAGTATGTTTAACTTCCCACACTTTTCTTTGATATTTTTATAATGAGGAATTTAAATTACTCAATTCGAAGGAGGCACTGACAAATGGTGTGTCTAAGTAACCATGTAAACTGTCTGAAATACTTTTGAGTAGAAAGCCAGGCAAAGCAGGGTTTTTTTTAATCTGTGGTGAAAATGATGAATCAATGGCTCTGTTTTAATGGAAATTATCTTTTTTCTAAAACAAAAAAAGTGTTGTTTATTGGCCCCAATCTAACCAAACTATGGTACAAAGATGAAAAGTAATTTTAAAAATTAAAGATAGATAAAGCCAAAGTCTATATATATATATATATATATATAGACTTTGGCTTTGATGTGCAACATCTGTTTGGAAAGCTGTTATATAATTTCTGGAAATTTCAAATTATCCCCTCAAGGGTTTAACCTTCTGCTCACTGTTTGGATAAATTTGCCTTTATTACTGAAGCTGCTAATTTCACTGCTAGTATGCGCGCTGGGTTTTAATAAAGTGAAGAGCTTGTGTGACTAGAACTCGTCCCATCAGGACACTGAGCAAAGACCAACACATCTGAGGTGACCTGGTGTATTATTTACACTGCAGCCTGAGGAGCCACTCGTCTCAGAAACCACTTAAGGAAAAAAGTACCAACTCCTCACGGTCATATTTCCTATTTTATCTGCTTTGCGACCAGAACCAGAATCACCAATTTACCTAACATGGAAGTTCATTAACGCTAAAGTTAATAATTACACAAAAACCTTGAAGTTGGTCAAAACGCAGTATATTTGGATGTCAGGAGATTAACAACTATCTGCATGTCCTTGTACTAAGCTAAGTGCTAATCTGTTAGTGGAGTCATAGGATGTTTAATTTTATATCATTCTTTGTATTTGCTTTACCAGCGGAATTCATCATAAGGTTTTAATTTTGTCCCCTCTATTTCCTGTGCTGTGGCTGGTGGTGGACCCCAGTCATTTGTATGGTCTGCATTGTTGGCAGTTCACTCCCTTTATCCTGTGATTTTTATTGTGTAGTTTGCATACAAAGCACACAGTTTCAGGTCTTTATTACTTTGTGTTTTACTTTTATGGATAAACAACAGTAGAGTTTCTGTAACTATTTTCTTTCAAAACAGTTTTTTGATTGTGTTTGTGTTAAACTGCAAAAACAATGACAGCCTCGAAGACTATATTTACTGTTTGCAAGCACTTAAACTTAATTTAACTGTACTTTAAAACACTGTTAGTTTTGTTTATTCACAAACTAGCTCAAGGCTGCTACGTTGAACTGGGAGGGAAAAAAGTGTTTTACCCCGATTGTAGAAGCCAAGTCTCTGCCCATGATGCCGCAGTAAAGTCCGTAAAACAGCATAATCACGCCAACATCCATCGAGTCCTCTGCCTTGATTCTGTACAAAGAGAAAAAGGAATAACTCAGTTATTTAGCTGTATTCATGCCAGTACAGCTAATTTAACTGTGCTAAAAAGCAGTGTATATGAAGGCATCTAAAATACCTTTATATACACTGTATATGAAGGCATTCTGTCCTGGACATGTAAAAGCTGAAAGGTCTACTGGCTAAGACCACAGATTAATCAAATAAACCCCAACTTAAACTCCTGACCCCTTCATTCACCTGATATATTTATTTTCTGTACATCAACTTTAATCTGCCTAAAACATGCAAACATTTACGTTTACAGCATGAATATTTTCTAAGGCAGTTAACCTAGACAAGAGGTGGATCAGCATTTACCCACATCTGGACTGAAAATGTGTTAAAGGTCTGTTAAAAACCACTACCGCACCAGTTTTATACCGACTGCAGCTGCAAAATGTGCAGCTCATGATGATCGGATGTTCTCTTCGTGATTGGTAGTTTACCTGCCTGTTCAACTTGTGAAAAGTTTATTTTTGGTATAAAATGGCACATGAAGGGACATTTATATCCACTATATGATCTTTATATACTCCCCTATTTGAGTATGATACTAGGACCTGGCAAGAGAGCTGTGTGTGCTCTGGCGCTGATGAGGTCAGCTCGAAAGCTGCGCCAACTGAAAAGTGCAACCAACGTTGTGCATAATAAGATCACTCACCTCGCAGCACTTTGTGCTCTGGGTCCTTTTGTCACAGTGTGCAGTATAGCATTAGTCAAAGGCGTAACACTACACAGTTTGGTGTAGTACAACATCGCATCCAAATGATGGCCATCATGATGTCACGTTGCAGATACCTCGGGACTCAGGAGTGACGTCACTGGAGTGATAACTAGCGCGTTATCACTAGAAATAAAAGTTTACACTTTTACAAGATTTTGGATTGCAAACTCCGGTATGCTGGTCTGCTCCGACATGCCGAGTAGTATGTGGGGAGGGAGCAAATCCCTGGAGGGAGACTGCTGAAAATATCCAAATAGATGAGAGGGAATGCGTGAATAAGTGGAACCGCTTGAGGCACAAATATGTTGACCACAACGAAGAGCGAGAATTCAAGAGAAAAAAAAAAAAGTCCCAGCATTTTATTTAGGTCTATCGTCACTGGCACTTCATAAAAAAATTGAAATTACATAAAGGCTTACAATCAGAAGGTAATTAACAGATAAAACACCCAGCACAAGTTTGAATGCTGGTAACAGTGTTGGCCACTTGTGCAGGTTGTCACGTACAAAATCTAAATCAGCCGTTAAAATGTGAAGTTCATATCACGTTAAAAACATGCACGTTGCAAGAAATCCAGTAGCAGTACAGTTTGGCTTACAGCAGAGATCACACTGGAGTAAAAGTAGGACAGCATTGTCTTTGCAACTAGGAGAAAGAAAAAAAAAATATAAGGATAGGTCACCAATAATTGCACCGAATTATATCAAAAGGGCAACCATCTTCAAGTAGTTGTGGCTACTCTCAGATTGGCAGAGGTTTCCAAATAACTGTGGTCTAATTTATGAATGCACAAAGATTATCAACAGATTGCAATCAATCGGAGTCAGTCTGTGTCAATGAGCGCAATGAGTTTCCTTTTTTCCATTTTGACCAACAGCAATTGTTTTTCTTTTAAATGAGAAATACAGTGAGGTTGGTTTTTCCCACTTTTTTCATTTTAATACTCTTGAACAAATCCCCAATTTAATATAAAAAAAAAAACAAAAAAAAAAACTATAATTCTAAAAGCATTTTATCATTTAACCTCCTAAGACCTGAACTCCTTCATGGCATGCATTTTTTATTTCTCTTTGCTATTTGGGCTGATTGGGACCTGATGAATGTAAAAACAAAGAATTACAAGATTTGTTTTTTTTTTTTAACCTGATTTTTGTTTCTGAAAAAAAAAAAAGAGATCCATCTATGAGGTCATTCGTATTAAATTTCAATCAAATGTATCAAGTATAATGTCCTCGTAAAAGGACATCAGGACCTTGTAGAGCAAAATGTTGTATTTTGTTTTAGACAACCCAAAATGTGATGTCCACATATGCGGACGTCAGGTCCTAGGAGGATAAAAATCAAGGCAGACAGTTTCTCGCTAACATTCTTCTGTCTTATTTTAAATGAGGAACAAATAAAACTGTTAAAGTTAAAGCTTAAAATGGAGTGAAGCTGAGTGAAAATAATCTCATCTCAGCTGAGTCATCCTCGATTGTCCTACTAATCCACAGCTGCGTCCACTAAAACATCACATTCAGTCTCTACTTTTTCTTGTTGTGAGTTAATCTGTGATTCGTGAGGTGCTGCAGGAGCCTGAAGCGCTTCTTGCAGAGTTCACACTCAAAGGGTCTTTCGTCCGTGTGGGTGCGCATGTGCTTCGTCAGATTCCCGCTGTGGTTGAACTGCTTCCCACACTCTTTACACGCATAGGGTTTCTCCCCTGAGTGGATCACCTGGTGTTTCTTCATATTCATGATCTGGGAAAAGCACTTTCCGCACTGAGAACAGCGATACGGTTTGTCCGCCGACTCGGCGCACTTGTGATTGGCTAACTCCTCCTGATCTCTGAATTCTCGCCCACACAGAGAGCACCGTTGTGGTTTCTCCTCATGAGCAGACAGGTGTGTTTTTAACGTGGATGGATGACAATAACTTTTCCCACATTTCTCACACTTGTATGGTTTCTCCCCTGTGTGGCCACGCTCGTGAAATATCAGGTGCTGCTGCAGCCGGAAGCTTTTGTCGCAGTGTGAGCAGCGAAAGCGTTTCTCCCCGGTGTGTATCATCTGGTGCTTCTTCAAGTTGCTCCTGATACTGAAGGCCTTGGGACAGAGGCTGCACTTGAAGGGCTGCTCTCCAGTGTGTGTGTGGATGTGTGACACCAGCGACTCCTGCAATCTAAACTTCTTTGCGCAAAGCTGACACTGGTACGGTTTCTCCCCTGTGTGGATTCGCTCATGTTTCCTCAGTTTGAAAAGCTGTTTGAAGCTTTTGCCACAGTGGCTGCATTTGTGAGGTCTCTCCTCAGAGTGGCTCAGCATGTGTATTCTGAGGTCCCCTCTCCTAGCACAGGTCTTGCCACACTGGTCGCATTTATAAGGTTTCTCCCCTGTGTGGATCAGCATGTGCTCCTTCAGAGTTCCTTCCCTGCCAAACTGCTTCCCGCAGACCTCACAGTGGTAAGACTTCTCCCTGGTGTGTGTAAGGATATGCTGCCGCAGCGTGTACAAAACATAAAAGCTCTTATTGCACTGCGTGCAGGTGTGAGGTCTCTCTCGTTGAATTTCATTAGTTTCTTTGCCCTCGTGAGTTTCGCTGTTCTCTTTGTGACAGATCTCATGCAGCTTCAGCCCACGTTTAGTGGCAAATGCTAGGCTGCACTTGCTGCATGAGAACGTCTTCTGCTCCAGCTGCTCTGAATCTTCTGTAGGTTTTGTTCTGCTGCAGTTGTGTCGCTGGTGTCGGAGGACGTTGCTCTTCCTTGCAAAGGACTTCCCGCAGTGTTCACAGAGGTGGTGTTGGGGTTCAGACGCAGCTTCCTGTTGGTTCTCGGTTTGGTTTTCATTTGTTGAAGACACGCAAGAAGGAGCTGCAATGAAGAGGAACGAAAGAAGTGATGATTAAAATTCACAATGCTCAAAATTATTCCACTACCGTGTGACCTTTGACCTTAGCGTATTTTATAATTTTAGTGTATTTTATCATTTTTACCCCTATGATTGCAGCAGAACCTGTTGAAATTTTTGGGTTCTACAAGCTGTAAAAACATTACATTTTAAGGCATGTTCATGCCGTTGGGAATTTGCAAACCTTTATGGCGTCATTGTGACATTGTAGGGCATTGTGTTGAAAAAGTGCATTGTACAGTGCTCTCCATGCCCCTTTATAATATATACTCAACATGGTTTCTTTAAATCTTTTTTCAAGATCAACTTTAACCCTGCTTGAAGTTTGAAGACCATCCATAAACAATTGTGGGTAATATAAAGTTTTTACCGATTTTCACCTAAATTAAATCAGCTCACGCTTTTTTTGGACCTGAGAACTGTTATTGAGAACTGTTAGATGCAAAAGGGTCTTGATATTAGCACTATGCTAATATCAATACTACCCATACTACTACTACCACTACTAATAATAATAACAACAAGTAGGGCTGGGCAATACGAGGAAACGCTAGTCACGATATTTTTAAGATATATAACAATACACAATATATATTGTGATATGTTTAAATAACCCCCAAAACCAAATATTTTTTTCAACAATATAGTGCCTAAAACTGCACTAATATACTCATTCAACTCGACCATTCAATATTTTTTTTCTACTTTAAATACAGAAAATGACACTACTGTCATAGTACGCCTCTTTCTGTGGTCAACACTAAACATTTAACAAACAAAAGATCAGAGCAAGCAATAATTCATGAGACAAAACAAACCAACTGAAATTAAAAAGGTGCTCTTTCTGCTTATAATGTATGAAAATTGTAAAATAAAAATGTGATTATCTCAAATTACAGAAACAAAAGTCTAGATAGTGACTCTAAAAATGTCTGTCCAAGAACGGTCACAGGCATGACAGCTGGTTAATTTACGGTTTTCTTTGGTGTGTGGGGAGATGTTGACACGTGTACTAAAGTACTAAAACACTCAGCCTCAGTTTTATTAAACATTCACCTTCAGACTCAGGGGCTTCTGCATCTTCAACATCTTCCTCTGCTTCAGTGTCCTGCCACGTCGTCTTCGCTCTATCTGATAAAGCGTCATCTTCCTGACTTTGCTGTGACGTTGCATCCATTTCCTTCTGACATATCTCTGAGCTGGCGTCCAGTGCGGCTGTTTCAAGGGACTCTGATAGTTCAGAACACTGTATGAGCCACGCTGACCCTTCTTCGCCACTGCCGCTGTTCTCGTGAAACACCAACAACGTGCCATCACTCCGAGCAATGTCTCCAGGTTTGGTTTCCACCAAGATGGTGTTTTTATTTTCTTCTTCTTCTTCTTCTTTGTACAAATGAATCTCTTCTCCGGTGTCCTGCCAGACCGGGTGCTGCTCCACCCTTGGGCCCTCGTACTCTCTCCCCAACTGCTCGTCCTCCTCCTTCAGCTTGAGCTCCAAGCTGCCGTGATTACCGTCACCGTTCAGTACTGGAGTTTTCATGCAGTCCACCAATGAGACAGACAGCTCCCTTAGAGCGAGAACCGGGAGGTCGCTATATGGATCTGAAAAGAGGATACGAAGAAGAAGTTACCGAAAGTTGATGGATTATTTACTGACCTCTTCAGGCTTTGAACTCTACTTTGAAAGGAGGCTGGAGGGATTTGTTCACATAAAGATATAAGCAAAAAGCTTGAACCTCTTTAAAATTCGGCTGTTCACCCTTTCACAATCCTTTTAAAGAGACTCCAAAAAGGTGGCCACTTTGAGCCACCTGAAAGTCCATTAACCTCTATGTTAAATAAGACTTTTCTTAACTGGGCCGGACCAGATCAGTGCACACAAATTTTACGTAATAAGTGTAAAATTACAGTAAACGTTCTGAGACTCCATTGCACCGACTGTCCTGTAAATGCATAACAGAAAGTCCATCCAGTTTTTCTGTTAATTCACCCAGTGTAAAAAAATTTCTAAAGTAATAGTTATCTGTTACTTGATAAGAGAATGGGTCTATATCAACATTAAAACTTATTATAAAACAGGTAAAAATCTAAGCATTCCTTCACATTTTTTTAAAGTCATGTAGTGGGCCAGACCAGAGTCTTTGCTGGACCCCTTCTGGCACTTGGGCCATATGTTTGACACCCCTGCTGTTCAGACTCATCATTTTATTTCAGAGGGGCTAGCAGAACAGGTTCACATGCTTCAATGTAAAAAAAAAATGAAAAATGGCGGTTTGAAACCGCTAACGTTGGTTACATATGTAACCAGAGTAGACCTCCAAAGAACCATCAGCCCTCACAGCATGTCCACCAAGACGCTTAAGGCTGATGCGAGCTCAGTGTCTCTCTGTGAGTGGTCATTGTGCGTGTAAACCAGACAAAAAAGGTATTAATACGTGTGAATGAGGATTTTATCAGATCACTATGTTGCCATAAAAGAAAGAAAGGGCATATTATTTATACAAACTACCGAGTTTGGCTTCTTTCTTTTCCCGGCTCCTATCATTGTTGACCCTCCTCATCCCCCTTGCTCTTGTTTGTATACATGGTGAGTGTATCTAAACTTGCAACCACCACTGTGAATGTAAGCTGCAGGAAGTAACTATTTTGATCTTGTGTCTCTGAATGCTGCTCACCTTCTGGCTCTGGTCTCAGGACCCTCGGAGTCTTCACACAGTCCACCAGGCAGATGGAGAGCTGCTTGCAGCCCAGCAGAGACGGACTGCTGACCGACTCCATGATCGCCCGTCAAGAGCCCTGAAAGACAGTCAGGTTCAGCATGTTCTGGGTTCTTCTTGTGTATAAACAATTTTTGGTGCAGGTCAAAGACAATTTTGTTAGTGTCAAAAGAGAATCCACCAAAACCCAAATAAAAACATTTTAACCAGTAATCGATTGCATGGGGATTTGTTTACGCAAGCTTAAGTACGTGTTTGTTTATCAAATAGCCAAAAAAGAATTTGACATTCTCGTAGAAATCTCTAACAAAGATTCTTTCCCTTTATTGAAACTGGACTAATCGTGCTTATATGAGCAGTCAACCGCCAAAAGCCCAAACCAACAGTAACTTAAACAACCACTCGTTACATTTAAGCCGAGTCAAGCCAAAAATGTGACGTAAACAGGCTCCATGCCGCTGATTGGCCAGGGAGTGACGTGAGTGAGTCATGAGAGTGATGCCTTCACAAGAATCACACTAGTCATTTTTTTGTTTTTTACAACTCAACAATGAGGTTAAGGCTGCACACAAACCGACACCGTGGTCCAATGACGAGGTGCAAAGGTTTACCATCAGCTTAGCCGCAGGTACACCATCGCCTTGATGTCCTCAAAACAACAAAGTGTTGAGTTGTTTTGCATTGGCGTCCTATAAAAATGACATCACAGGACTTTTGGGTCGACTACTATAATGAACCCTCCCACACTGAGGTGGTACTTAATGGAAAACAACATGACAGCTTCCACAAAGCTCATTGCAAGCTTACTTTATTCACTTACAGTTATTTATTCACTTATTCAGTCACTTTTTTAAAAACTGTATATTTTGTGTATTTTTTTGAGTATTTCTTATCTCATTCTTATTGCCTGTTTATTCCCTGTCCTTATATTCAAGTCATGCTGCTCAGATTGTATCCAAATTGCCCCTTGGGGATAAATAAAGTCTTCTGATTCTGATTAAAGTTTAAGAGAATGCATCAGTTCGCTGGAAAACAAAACAAGTTAAAATGGTATTTTTGTTTCTCCAGCAGGATGTATTCATTATCAGTAAAATAGGCACAAAAATCTTCGTTAATGCGAAACTTAAAACATTAACCAGCCATCAATAAATAATAATAATAATAATGGAGGTGTTTCTGTGTCACAGTGTTTTTAATCTGTTTGAGCTTGAGGCACTGCTCGGCTTTAACAATTCCTGAATCTCGTGGTAATGTTTACTTTATCATCGCTTCAGCTTTAGTTCCCACATCAGTGCTGATCGTGGCTACGTGGTGATCGTTTTCTCCCCATTCGTTGGCACTTTGACGCTAACTGTAGCTCAGCTCCTGTTTTAGCAGTTTTACAGCACAGACACAAACTTCAGGTCTGATATCCTGCTCTCCTTACACCGAGCACAAGAGGAAATCCTCGCTAACACAGCGTCAACTCACCACAAGAAGTTCAATCCGCTTTCTCCCCGGCCTAACTCTCGAGCTAAACCGCTCGTGCCGCCCGATTTCCACTTCGTGTGAACATGAATAAATCTCCACCTGGTCTCTTTCTACTTTTACAGGCAGAGCTGGACTCTCCTCTATTTCTAACCTCATCAGGAAAAGAAACTGTGAAGAACGACGCACGGAAACAACGTGAGAAAGAAGCGTGTGTTTGGTGTGTTTTTCCAGATTTAGTCGAAGAACGTGATGTGCGACCAATGAGCTTTGGGGAGGGGAAAAGAAGGCGGGCTCTTGTGTAGAACTGTAGCCAATCAACGCGTGGATGGAGTTCAAACAGAAGGGTCGCATCTCAGGACAAAATTAAAAGAAACGCCTTTCTTTACCCTGGTCTGTGTAGTGATTTATCTGATAGCTCAGTTTATTTCATACTCTGTTCTTCTAATCAGCTTTAATTTTAGTGTTTCACATTTAGTGTTTCAGTCTAATAACCACAATATATACTGTTATTTAGTTAATTTTGTTTATTTTTTTCTTCCTTTTTGCATATTTGGCACATTTCATGTTTCAAGTTTTATATTAAACAAAGATAACCCAAATAAATACAAAATCCAAGTTTTAAATGATTGAATTTATTCATGGGGGGAAAAAAAAATATCCAAAGCTGAAAAAAAAGAAATGTGAAAAAGAAACTGACCCCCTTGGCAGCAAGAACTGCAATCAGCGTTTTGTGATAACAAGCAAAGTGTCTTTCACATCACTGTGAAAGTACCGCCCACTCGAGATGCTAAACCATCTCCATCCATCCATATGTTATCTTCTGCTTACCTTCATCAAGGTGAGACGCACGGTTCACCCTGGACAGGTTGACAATCTGCCACAGGGCTAACACAAAGAGACACATAACCATTCACACTTACATTCACGCCTATGGGAAATTTAAAATCAACCAATTAACCTAACCCCACTAATTGCATGTCTTTGGACTTTGGGAGGAAGCAGAAATACCTGGAGGGAACCCCCACAGACCCACACAGGAGAACATGCAAACACTGGACTTCTCTTTCTGCTAGTGTAAGTTGTTAAATAACACATCTAATCCCTAAAAACAGTTGCAATTTCTACAATACATTTCAGTTGTTCTACATGATAAACAAAATGCTGCATTGGGCTTAATTTTGTAAGAGTAAAAAACACATAAAATTACAGGAAAAGTTCTGTTAGCTCATTGCACAGGCTGTCCTATAATTTTTGTTTGTTTGTTTTTTATGATGAAGTTACTGTAAAAGACAAATTACATTTTCAATAATAGACTGATTGTCACAGAGGAGGTCTTTATCAGTTGGAAAAACTGTTAAACTTTTGAAAATACAGTTAAAACTCTTCTTCGCATTTTTCAAAGCCATCCAGCGGGCCAGACTGGAGTCTTTATCGGGCCTTATGTTTGTCCCTGCTTTAAAAAAATTAGGTCTCCGTTTATGTTACCCAGCCTAAATTATGAGATTGAATTAACTGCTGATGTTAAACAAAGTGTGAAAAGTGCCCTCATTACTCTGAACTTGTTTGACAGTAAAATACTGTAACCTGGGGCCCGGTCCGCTCTGGCACTGCAGCCCCCTCTGGCTTCTGCTTCGTGGCTGCTGGGTGACCCCTCATCTCGGGCTCTCCTCGGCTCCTTCTAGGAGGGTGGCGCTTTGACCCTCGGGTGGTCAGTTTTTAACGTAACACACTGCATTATGGACGGGCCTCGGGCCTTGCCTACTCAGTGAAGTCATTGTGTCGAACTCTTCTGATACACTTAAACTACACTAATTCACACAGATTAATAATGAAAACATTAAAATCGAATCATTCTGTGCTGTAAGCAGCATGACTGAAGAGGACACCGAGCGATGACCCAGTGCAGAGCAGTTGTGTCTCTTTGTGTGCCTTTGAAACTAAAAAGACTCAATTTCAGCTTCTACACCCAGTTATAAAACACGACCCTTCATGAAAATTACCAAACACAGAGCAATGAGCATAATGTGCCCACCGACTCAGCTGTCCTGCTGTGTGATGAGTTCACTGATCCATTTGTGAATCAGAGAAAATATCTGTTCCTGTTTCCTGCTAACGCAGATATTTTTACACATATATAACTGTGGCTACACTTTTCTGAGTGTATTATGTGTGTGTGTGTGTGGTAAGAAATCTGCATAACGTGTGTGAGTGCAAGTGGATTTTATTTTTTTAATAACAAAATATTGTTTTATAAAAATAAAAGGCATCTGATAAGGATGCCTCCTGGACGCCTCCTGGGTGAGGTGAGATTATATCTCTCGGCTGGCCTGGGAACACCTTGGTGTTCCCCCGGATGAGCTGGAGGAGGTGGCTGGAGAGAGGGAGGTCTGGGCTTCTCTGCTTGGGCTGCTGCCCCCGCGACCCGACCCCGGATAAGCGGCAGAAGATGAATGGATGGATGGATAAAATAAACAAATAATAATAATAAATAGCAGAATGAAGACAGGACGTACATGTCCTCTGATCACCACTAGATGGAGACAAGTGATAAGTTTACTTTAAGAGTGGTTTCGAGTAATGGTTTGTGATCACGTCAGTAGAAATAAGTTGAGGCTCTACTGAATAAAAAATAAATAGTAGAACAAATGAGAAAAATGAGAGTGGAGGAGGTCTGTTTGCAGATCAGTGAGTCTCACTGCGACTCGAGTGTCTCTGCATGAGGATTAAATGAGAAAAATAAAGGGTGAAATAGCTTCTGAGCTAGACATCCTGCTGCTCCTCAGGCAGGCAGCTGATAAAGCCTTCGACAAACACACACACAAACACACACACACACACACACACACACACACACACACACACACACACACACACACACACACACACACACACACACACGCCCACAAGCTGTGTCCTTCTGTTGCGCACAGTGCTGACATCCCTTTGAAGTCTAAAGTGTTGTTGCTTTGCAAGTTTCAATTAAGTGACTCACTTATTGGAATTTCACTTCTCGTGAATGACTGATTAATATCATCACTGCGTTCACTTCCTTCACAGCAGAAAGTACAACGCACAAATTTAATGCAAAAAATGAGACATTTTTAGGGACATGATAAAAAGGTGAATTCAGTCCAGATTGAGTTTTACAATCAGAAGCAGAAAAAAAGAGGCCAGAATCACTGATTTACAATTAATTACTATAAACTGTAAATAAATAATGGAAACAAACAACAGGATGCTTCCCACTGGTTTGTGAACTCCTGAAGCTGAACGTGGACATCTGTGCTGTACTTGTCAATCACAGGGTAAGAAAACCCTCTTTATCTTACACTAAGACACTCCTGGGACCATTCGAACGTCACATTATATCCAGTAACACTTGAACTAAGAACTAAGTCCATAATGTTCACTGAGCTCATATCAACAGGCCAAATCATAGAAGTGTTACTGGGATCCAAAGGAAGCCATTATCAAAGTTCAGATGGCCAGTTTGGCCCACCCAGACCTTTAATCACACCTCTCATCAAACAAGTTGAAGAAGCATTTCCTCCTTTATGTTTTTATTGATTCATGTCATCAAAATGTTCAGGTTGAGTCTCCATATAGAGCTTTAATTATCGCAGGGTCAGTTTCAAATGTAGGTCAGGAAATGAAGACATGCATGTCAATTTTAAATACCAAGACTTTTAAAATAATAAAAAAAAACACATTTACAGGTCACTAGCAATATATTCACTTCCAACAGGAGGTCGAGGTCCTTACTTTAGGATCCACTCGGCTCCAAAGTGACACGCTAGCATTGGATTCACCCAGTTAAAGAAGCAGCTCATCACTTTTTACTTTCTCTTCTGCTTAAAAGTTCTCTTCACTACTTCTAACAGTTTTACACCTCGGGAGATTAAAAAAAAAAAAATGCTGTGTCAAAATTTAGTCAAAAACT
>VURO01021512.1:17485-45137 GCA_015108175.1 Pelvicachromis taeniatus
TCACTCATAGCTAGTTTTAATAAGAGGAAGCTTTGTGAATAATAATAATAATTGTTATTTTAAAAAACTATTCTTTTCTTTGCATGCAGAGAGCAAAATGAACTGGAGTCAAATATTGAGAGAAAATCCATTTTAATCTTGTAAATTTATATTTTGTACATTTGTATTTTTTAATAACTTCCTTGTCTGGGTTCAGGTAATGCTTCACCTCCGCTGGAGCCACTGAACTGGTCGTGTCCACTGTTTTTGGTGCCTTTGGAGCTTTTTAATTAAATGATCTAACAGCTAACATCGTGTGCTGTGCGGTAAAGCCTGTTTAACTGTCTAAGTAGATTGTGTGTCGGTTTTTGGGAGTTGAAATTCTAGTTTTCTAATTGTGTTATTTAGCACCAATTAGCAGGTAACTGTGTATATTTTATGCTAATCAAGCTCGTTAGCATCGCCTCGTAACTTGTGCGGCACCTTCTCATTAAAATTTGGTCATCTTCGGCTCCAACGAACAAATCAGTCGCAGCCAAAGCGCTGAAGACGAGCACTCAAAATCCCAAAACCAGTAAAGATAGAGCTCACGACTCTACTGGTGAGGGTGTGCGGGTTAAATACACCGTGCAGCAACAACTGCAATTACAGCAGTTTAGTAATTATAAGTTGCATGTGGATGAGAGGAGTATTACAGAAACTGGTGATTATGGTAAATAGGACAAGAAAGTGGTACAACATACCCCCAAAATAACAAATACACTACATAATAGTCACAAAGAGTCACTGAGATAAAAGGACATTCAAAAAAATCAGTTTTATCAGTAAATTGCAGAAACCTGCTGAGCACTGTGCTGAGTACAGTGTGACAAACAACCTCCATTTATATTAAATTGCCCCAATCAATCACAGTAATCGCAGTGTCAATATTTGGTTTCCACTGGATTCATTTCATTGATGAGTAGCAAAGCTAAATTAATGCGTCGATACAGAGCAAAAGTCATCCTATAATCTCGGGTGAAATTTGCTCAAAGGAAAAGTTCAAAACAGCCCGATAAACAATTTATCCTCAAAACCAGCAAAGAAGCTGATCGGATTTCATCTCGTGCATAAAATTTCATTCGCTCAGCAGCCGCTGAGAAACTAAAAGTGGGCGAAACTGGTGACTTTTACAGCTTTTCTGTGAACATCTGTCGCAAAGGACGTTGGCAGTCTTTCTGTAAGACAGCATCTGGATGCTAGAGAGCTTCACTTCCTTGCCGTTACTTAACTAGGAAGTGAAACTCTTGAGATGAAGAATCTCTTTTGCGAGACAGTCCTAAGCCAAGACTGCATTTCACTCGGAAATGTTGACTTTACCACTTCCTGTGTGGATTAGACCTCCCTCTGGTGTGAATCCCACACACCTAAATCAAATTTCAAAATCAAACAGACCAAATCTCTCGAGTGTCAATTAGACTGCATAACTTTTGGTTTTAACTCTAGTTTGGGAGTTCACTTTCACAGAAAACTTGCTGATTTTGAAACAGAGGGAAGCTGCTGTTCACCTTCCCCCCCTCAGCCAGTTGGATGTTTTAGGGGACATCTCTCAGTAACATGATAAAAATCAGTGAATCCTTCTCCCTAAAGATGGGTATAAGTAATTCAGCAACACTTTGAGCCAACTCTTCTTGAACTTGAAAGTAGATCAGTGCTGACTTTGTGCTTCATATACGCAGAGTTCAACTTCATAAGAACCAGCTGTAGCCAATCTGGCCTGACCCTCGTGTGGTTATGAGCTCTGCTTTGTTATGTGTGAATGTAAGGATGAGTCAGCTGCTCTTTGCCTGCTGATGTGAGTTTTTCTTCTGTTTGAAATAAAAACAATTCAGCACAGCAACGTCTTATGACATGCACGCCTTCAAAGGAGAGAAAACACCTGCTTTAAGGCAGCCTGCCTTAAAAGCAGCAAAATTAGCATGCTGCAAACAAGTCCTGTATTTGACATCATGCCAACGGCACTACAAAGCAAATTCAAAGAGTCTTAAAAGTAGGGCTCAGGATCCATTACAATCCACATTACTGCAATGTGTGAGGTGCAGAAAAAAAATACATACGAGTTTTTATTACTGGTTTGCGGCATTGCACAAATTGAAGAGAATGAAAACCCATAAAGAAGTCAGCGAGGCTCACAAATTAACCTCATTAATCATCAAGTTACAAAATGTGTACAGTGCTGCCAAGGTTAACACAGGTTGCTGGTTTGATTCCAGCTGCAGACGCAAATCCTCTTTGATGGATTTGATCTGGTGTAAAACGCTGCCAAATCAAAACATGTGGAGCGACCCACTGTGATAATGAGCGGAGCAACAGCATCACTTAGCTATGCCATGCAAATTTGAAGCGCTAATATCGTTTGATAATTCATCATAATCGGTTTTTGCTATAATTTTGTGCAGACGTTATTGACATTGTGGCTCTTATGATGTAATCAAGTTTGCTAAATGATTTGAAGTGGCAGTTGTTTGATATCATCGGAAGTGAGAACTTGGTGAAATTGGAAAAAGTGCACGTAATTGATGTAAAGTGCCTGTAAAACGACATGTGATCTTGGCTTGAGCCCAGTCTGGGTGAAGACTCGGACATTACTGTGTGCTAGTTTCACGAAAATCTGACCCAAACTCTCAGAGTAGCCATTCTTGTGAAATTGTAGATGAATGGACAGACGGATAGAAATCTAGATATTGTGAATTTAAGTCCATAAAAATAAAGTAGGTAAGAGTTCAAAAGACACAAAATAAAAATAAATGTGGCTTAAAAGTTCTGCTAACATGTTGAAAAGCTCCAACAATTCTGACAAAATCTTTAACAGGTTTTATTCATCCAGGATGCAGCCTTCTCCATTGGCTGCTGCTCCACCTCTGACACCTCAGACACATCACACCTCCTCCACACACCCCGGTCACTACTCCCCACCCCCAACCACAGCATCCAATGCACATCCAAGACACGGCTACGGCCTGTCTCTCTCAACCATCCAGGTTAGGAGGGTACTGACGATGATTAAAGCCAAGAAGGCAGCGGGTCCAGATGGCATCATCTCAAGGTCCAACTGCGTGAGGTGATGGAGCACATCTTCAACCTGAGCCTGAGGCTGGGGAGACATCAGGGACCTCATCAACAGGCCGGTGGCTCTGACATCCAACCTGATGAAGACCCTGGAGCGGCTGGTCCTGGCTCAGCTTTGGCCCCTGGTGAGCTCATCACTGGACCCACTTCAGTTTGCCTAGCAACCTGGCACTGGAGCAGATTATCAGCCATTCACCTCACCTCACATTATTGTTATTTATTTATTTATTTATTGTATGTTTTATTCTTGTGTACCTCTTATATTTCTGTTGTTCAGCACCTTGGTCAGCCATGTGTTTTTTTTAAGTGCTATATAAATAAACTATGCTATGCTATTCACCTCCTGCATTGTTCCCTCTCTCACCTGGAGACCGCTGGGAGCACTGTGAGAATCCTGTTTTGATTCTCACTGTGTTTTTTCTCACGACTGACCACAGTATGTGAGAACTGTGTGTCGGACATGGTTGTCTGGGTTCCCCCACAGGGAACGGTTCTGGCACCGTTCCTCTCCACCATCTACACTGCAGACTTCTCCCACAACTCCTCCCAGTGTTTCCTGCAGAAGTTCTCTGACGACGCTGTTGGCCTCATAGCCCTCATAGTCGGCCTCATCGCTGGTGCCAGCAGAACTACCTCCAGATCAACACTGGAAAAACCAAGGAGCTGGTGGTAGACTTCCGCAGACGCAAACATCCTCCACTGCAACCACTAAACATCCAAAGTATGGACATTGAGGCTGTGGATAGTTACATGTGCCTTGGTTTTCATCTGAACGATAAACTGGACTGGACTCACAATTCAGATGCTCTATACAGAAAAGGGCAGAGCAGGCTGTACCTGCTGTGGAGTCTTTTGGAGTGAGGGGCCCACTCCTGAAGACCTTCTATGACTCTGTGGTGGCCTCTGCCATCTTTTACAGTGTGGTCTGCTGGGGCGGCAGCATCTCTGCTGGAGACAGGAAGAGACTCAACAGGCTGATCCGAAGGGTCAGCTCTATAGGATGCCCTCTGGACCCAGTGGAGGTGGTGAGTGACAGGAGAATGGTGACTAAGCTGTTGTTGGACAACATCTCCCACCCCACACAGGAGACTCTGACAGCACTGAGCAGCTCCTTCAGTCGCAGGCCGAGGCACCCATGATGTTGACGGAGAGACTCCGCAGGTCTTTCCTTCCAACAGATGTCAGACTCCACAACAAAGACTTCACAACTGACCAAACACACACATCCACACATGTGCAATAACACTAAGTGTAAGTTTTTCTGACAACATAGTATTTTATTCTATTGTGTCCTCACTCGCCATTTGGACCAATCACAAGATCTGACTAAATGCCGATCTTTCTATTGCAGTGAATGAGATCTGACACAACCCACAGAGGAAGGGGCTATAATGGGATTGGGTATGGAACAGCCCTGGAAGTGTGCGAGAAGATGACATTGAATATAATAATTTAGATTTTATGAACTTTTGCTCAACACTTTTTAATTAGAACTCATAATTCAGGCTTGATTTGGAAGAAGATCATTATTTGATGTTAATAAAACCATAATTGCAGATTTACTCTGTGTAATTGAGAAATGAGAATTACCATGGTTCAATATCCCCCTAAGCGCCTCTGATCAGTATAACACAGTAGTAATCACTTTGTCATTAGAGTGATGGAGGGCTACGTTACACTTTAGCGTCACGTCAAACAAGCACATTGTTAGAAATTACTGTAGACGATTATACTTTTCAAATGAAGTCTTTTACATGCACTTAGACTCTACAAAACCTCTATTACAAGCTTTTCTATATGGCAATGCCAAACAGGTAAATATATTATTATATTTCATAAATAAAAGAAATAAACCCAACCACATCCCTTAAAGTAACCATTGACGAACTGGCAGACTTTGAGAGTTCCCATTCAGGTTGCTAGTGAGCCAAGTTTATGTCAGAATAAAGCATCACCTCATCTGCGTTTGTGTCCTAAAGCCTGAGTAGGTCTAAAATTTGTTGTCCAGAGAGCAAAATATCTCCAGAAAAGCAAAGCCACAGCCAAATAACATGTTTATGCTATACTTTAGCTCTTCTTCTTCCGTGCACTCCACTACTTCTTGAGTCCGTACACCTGGAGCTTGTTCTGTCATTCCTTTTCAGTGGGGCCGTGTAGTTGCACATCTGTGCTCTTAGCATTCCTGGTAGTGCTTAGCTAAGTTACGTAACACCGGGCAAGACATCTGAAGTGGGCAGGTCATGCCAATCGCCCTATCACAAGTCGGTATAGCGTCAAAATGACTTTAAAATAATTGCATACTACTGCTTTTAAATTCACTTATTAATATTCAGTCTGTGTGTGTAGTGGCTCAACGTTTTGATCTCAGTTTCACATATTCCCCAGCCTACATTTAGCACACCCACACAAATATCCACACAAGCAGTCAAGCTTTTCTCACCATGCAAGATCACACAGGTTTACGTCCTCATCCTTAAAACATCAAAAACCTTTTTACAAGATAATACCTCAGGTACGAAACCTGCTCCAGCACACATTAAGAGGCCAGATCAGCATTTCATGATGTAAAAGAAAAAACAACAACACATACTTGAGAATTCAGAGGTTACCTGAGTGCATCCTTTCCTCACCTCCTTCTTTCTCTCTGCACACTGAAAGAGGAGGGGAAGGTGGAATTGTGTGCAAATCAATACTTCAATACTCATTTTGTGCAGCCAGTGATTATTTAGCCAAAATAATAACCAGAACTCAATGCACTTTACTTAAAAGAGTCCTGCTCTGGTAATCAATTTTAACCTCAATCAGTCAGGTCACTGGTGACCTATTTGGGGTCGTGATTAAGGTTTGCTTTGTCCACGTGCTAAATAGACACATTTTCACTAACTAGTTGTTCCCTTTTAAATTATGTCTTATACAATAAGCTTTCCAGTTTGAAAAATTATTTTAGAAAATCAGGGCTGACATTAACCAATCCCATTTAGATCAAATCACCAAGGTGCTGGCTCTAAACATCAAATAGGTACCCATAAAACAGCTAAATCTAACTTCTCTAAACATCTCCCAGTTCAATGACGATCCATTTAGATTTGGTTTAGTCTTAATCACTGAGACTCACTGAGATCTAACCACTAACCCTAACTACTTGGTTTTGGTGTCTAACCCAACGGCCTGGGATCTCTGCTTGTCAAAGAAAAAACATTTTAGTAGCACTGAAAAATAAGTGTTGTGTCATAGATACATCAACAATTAGATTTTTCCACAGAGTTTACACCGAAGGATTAACTCCACTCAGGCTCAAGGTTACAGACGGAGAGACAGAAAGCCAATCGCACATTTATAAATCATAAGGAGTTTGATCTCATTCTGGGTGTCACGCAAGTATCATTTAAACAGAAAGAGTCAAAGCAGCAGAAAAGTAAGTGGTTCTTTATAATACCTCACTTTACCATGGAACTATCTCTCAGCAAAGCCTATACTTGACCTAAGTACGCCAACAAACACAAAAGCAAAAGTTGGGTTTTCGTGGATTAACCAGAAGAAGAACACCGACGTGTGAAGTGACTTTTGTTTTTGACACATGCAAAAAAAAGTCCCACTTACGATCAAATGTCATACATCTTGGCATTACAGCTTTTCTGTTAAAAGCTTTTCCATCTGGCCGTTCCAAACAGGAGGAAACACAATAAAATGTGCTGGATCTTAATTGAAACCTAACCCTAGATGAGATGCTAGTGACCTGGTGGATGTTAAAAGCTTAATGGTAAATGGACTAGCATATTCTTTCTCTAATTGAGGATTTAATGCGATGCATAATAGAAGCCTCATTCACCCAGTTGCATACACATTCATACAAGCACTTTTATCTAAGACCTTTCTCTAACAATCACAGTCTGACGGTCGCATTAGGAGCAACTCTGGGTTCAGCATCTTTCCCAAGAATGTATTGACATGGAGACGCCTCCTGACTAGGGCTGGGCAAAACGATTATTTTCCAAATCGATGAATCTAGTGATTAATTTTTCGATGCATCGATGAATCTAATGATATATGTTACTGCTAAGCAGCTTAAATTAGTTTTGCATTTACGGAGGTTGGGTGTTTATGTCTACGTGGGGGGTGTCTGGATGAATTAAAGGGTAAAAACCAGCGTTAGTAAAAAAGTTGAAAACTTACGGTCGTTTTATGATCGGCCATTTCCACCTTACAAAGCCGGCAAACGACTGAATCACTTCGTTTTCGGTTAAAATATCCCCATACTGTAGAACTGCGTGTTCGGGGGGCGTGGTTTAAGTCGACATGTTACCGCTACTAGCTGCCGTCATGTGTTTTTTTTTAAAGTGACGACGCATCGACGCACATTTTTTACGTCAACGTATTTTATGCGTCGACGCGTTGTCCCAGCCCTACTCCTGACATATCAGTCGTATCACAGTTTGAAGGTAATGGAAACCAGACATTCATGAAAAAAAAAAAACATGATCGATATCAGTTTCGATTTTAAATATAAATTCTAAAGAAGTAGTTTTTTGAAAGCATTATAATAAAAATATAAGATTATGGTGTGCTTCAAAAATCTAATTTTACTGTGTCTTTGAGGTAACATTGGTGAAGCAACAGCTAATACAGCACAGCATTCATTCAGTCTGCTCAGAAATTAGCTGCACAGATGCTTCTTAAATGAGGTTGTGTGTTGCCAGGTTGCAGTAAAAGACACCTTGAAACTGTAGCTAGTTTAGTGTGTGGACGATGTAAACTGCCTTTCATAGATGAACCGGCAACTTTGGTGATATTAGTTAAGCAAAGTTTAAGGATGCATGTATCACGCTCAGTCATTGTTATTTTTTTTTAGGGTCAAACTGATTATTTGAGTTAGAAACAGTTTAAATACCCGAGGTCAACCATCCAAAGCAACAAACAGTGCACGAGAGAGGTGAAGGAGAAAATACAGGCAGGGTGGAGGAGCTGGAGAAGAGTGCCAGGGATGATTTGTGGTAGAAGGATGGCCGCAAGAGTGAAAGGCGAGGTTTACAAGGTGGTAGTGAGACCTGCTATGATGTATGGTTTAGAGATGGTAGCAATAATAAAAAGACAGGAGGCCGAGCCGGAGGTAGCCGAGTTAAAGGTGTTAAAATTTTCATTGTGAGTGACCAGATGGACCAGAGTGGAAAAGGTTAGAAATGAAAAGAGTGATTTGGAGAAAAAGTTAGAGAGTCAAGGATGAGATGGATGAGACGCACAGAGGAGAGATAGTTGGTATGTTGGACAAAGGATGTTGACTATGAAGCTCCCAGTCGGCAGAAAAGTCAAAGACCACACATAAGATTCATGGATGTAGTGAAGAAGGATGCTAGAGACAGGTCAAGATGCAGCCACACAACCCTCACCATGCCTGAACTCTGAAATTCCCAAAGGGAGGCTGCTGAAACTATTATAACGGATGTAAACATGAGGTGATGCACATAATGAATGCTGGGAATGGAGTTGGCCATTTGCAAAGGTTATGTCACAGACTCTACAACGACTCACTGCACAGGTCTGAATCTGCCACAACAGCGTGAGAAAGACTAAATGTTCATAAGTTAATTTGTTTTCTAAAGAAAAACTAAGAAAAATAAAATCAGATCATATTTGTTACACTTAATTCAGCTTTTCCTTTCTCCTTTCCTTGGAGCCATCTTCTTTGCATATGTTCTATTGTTTATATGTTTCTACTGTCCTCTGTTTTCTTTTTTCTCTCATGTAGTTTTCCTCTCTTCTCCTTCCTCCTCCTCTTGCCTCAGACAGATGCTAATTGGCTGCTGATGCATTTTTAATGTTGAGCTGCCCAGACCGCAGTCTTTCGATTGTGTGTCGCCGGCCTGTTTCTACTGCTCTGCAATTAGGTGTTCTGTGTGAATGTTTGTGTGTAATCTTGTGACAGGAAGTCAATTTGTACTCATCTTTTCTCGCTTCAATCTGCACTCCCAGCGGAGGCCTTAATGGCGAAACGAAGAGAGCTGAGTAACAGGAAGTCAGGCGGCAGAGTTCCTCGTCCATCACTGCTGAAAGTTTGGAGCTAACAGCTTTTCCTCAAACTATTTCAAGGGTGGCTTCGCTTCATTAAGTGAGCTCGCAGCATCCTGTCATGCTGCTTGTTCAAGTTAGTGTGTATGTGTTTGTGCATTGTTATACCCCGGAGTCCAAATTATCCTTAAAAGGGTGGCAACATCAAGATGATGCTCCAAAGCGAGGACATCTTGCCCACTCTTTAAAGGAATAGTTAAAAATGTGGAGAAATAAGCATACAGTATTTGCTTTAATCTTGTTAATCAGTATGGCCTCTCAAAAAAAAAAAAAAGGAAGAAGTAGAAGAAGTCACTTCACAGCAAAACAGATTATGGACTAAGCAGGAAGCAATGGGATGTTGCTTTAAGTTCAGGCATAGAGCGGATTTCAGGATTCATCGCCAGCTTTTCGCAGTCAACATTTGTTTCCGTCTTGTCATGGTGTAGGAGAGTCGGATCATAAAATTCTCTGTGGTTAATCCCCTAAGAATGAATCAGAATTTCACTGCAGTAGAAATATCCTGAAACTGCAATAAGTTCACACAGAATGGTGACTGGGATCAATGGATGGACCAATGAAAAGCTGGAAACCTGATTTTCATTTCCAGCATTTTTCAGTTGACGCCTATTTCTGTCCTGTCCTGATTTCTGTTTCAGGTTAGAAGATCTGAGATCAGGAGAACATCAGAAATCTGCTTTTCGTCTATAAACAGTCAACATTTGTTTCTATTCAGATTATTATTATTTTTTTTTTATTATGTCCTTTGTTACCATGGAAATAGGAGTGACTGTGTAAGTAGACCGCAGGTGTACCTTTGAGAAGGGAAACCTTTCTAAACGGGAAAAGCAGTGGAGTAGCCAAGGCAATAGAAAAATAATCAAGTTAGATTTTAAAAACGTTAAAAGCATAAAATTAAGACACTAAAAGTCCAATGGCCTCGGCCACAACAATAAAATCCACTAAAAGTCCAGGAGAGGAAAAAGCTGGCAGTGTACGGAGCGCCGTCCTGTCCGCCTCTTCGCTCCGATGTCAACTGAAGGAGAGAGAGGCAGCGGCATTATTTCACTGGAATGTCTTCTTACACGGAGTTGCTCGGGACTTACCCCGGCTGGACAGAGCTCAACTCCGCCCACCACTTGGAAGTGTTTCACACACGTCGCTAGTGTCTTGCCACTGGAGGAGATAGGGCGCCGTCCTGCTGCTACTTACTCCCCTGCCGTAGTTTCCTCTTGCCGTCGTGTCGTTTCGCTCCAGCACCGACACACTCCTCGACTCTCTTCATCACCGCTTCCTGTCACCCCTAAGGTGGGTCAAAATAGTGATCAGGAAGGGGGCGGAGTCTCTCAAAGACAAGTAAACAAACATAACCAAAACATGCAATACAAAAAACACTCTACATTGAATCACAGCAAAACACATCAAACATGCAAAATAAACAATTTCAGAACAAAATCCGTCTTTCCCCGGATGACAATTGTACATGACTGGATATTTACACGGACTGTTGGCTTGGCCAGGACAACTCCATGTTACCATAACTACCAGTTTACGGCTGTTAAGTAGCATTCAGGTCAACGTCCAAGTTGCAAAATAAAATACTGACAAAGAAAAGCATCAGGTCTACAATGATGTTCTTGTATTGGTTTTAATTATGTCAGTGAATGTAAGCACAAGTATATGAGAGGACGTGCAAGTCATTAATGAGGCACGCTTGAAAACGCGCTAACGTTCTCGGAGGATGTTAATGAAGTAATCCGAGAGCTCGGTATGTCGGAAGATGAAGGGTGCAGGACGAGGTTTCATTAATTACAGTCCTTCACACATCGCTGGTTCCTGTGAGCGAAGAAGAAAGGAGATAAATTACACACAATAGATCCTCATCAGCTTGAGCTGATGTTGCATTTTTTGCCTGTTTACTGAGCTGTGTGGGTTTCTCTTGTGGGTTTGCATTTATTATTCTAGTCTGTGGGTGGGAGAGATGATGCGTTTCTTCTTGGGCATGTTTTTTCCTCTCTTGACCAACTGTTTTGCTTTATAGCTGCACAGCAAAATAATCACCATAGTTTTTCCTTCCACAAACTTTACTATATGTAATGAATTGGTGTTTAGGGAACTCTGCAGTCTGTAAGCAGAGTTTACAAAACTTTGATCAAAGCCAAACTAAATATTTCCCCTTTGTTTCCAGACTTGGGCTAAGCTAATCAGCTCTTGACTTGAGCCTCATGCCTAATACAGAGATTACATGGGAACCACGCCGTGCAGTACAGAACACAAACTGAAACTGCTATAAAATTGTAACGAAAGACAGGAGATAACATTTTAAAGTAAAAAAAAACAAACTATTCTTATTATAAACAACTTAAAAATTGAGAAGTAAAACTGATTAAGAACAGAACAAAAGTCAAACATGTACTCGCACTGGCACTCAAAAGCCCGAGTAAACGGATCTGCCCTTAGCTTAAAGAGTCACAGAATCGACTAAACCCAGAGTTGAAGGCAAACGTTAAAAAGGCCAACTCCACAGGGGGACAAACAGTGGCTGAGTGAGTGAGCTGAAGAGTGAATCTGAAGTAGCTCAGCCACATATTAGGAGCTTGACTGTGCAGCACTCTGCAGGACAGGGTGAGAACTCTAAACTTGATCCTGAAACGAACAGGAGAGTCAGCGATGGGATGCTGGTGGTGAGTTTGATGTAAAAGTGTCTGTTTGTCCACCAAGGCGATCAGTAATTTGACCTGCAAGCGATCCAGAGCACATTTACGAAATGAAGAAAAAGATGAAATTCAGAAGCAGCCACCCTGTAATTTTCTTCATTCAGCTTTTTCGTTAGGACCTCAAACACGACTTATTCTGTCTGCTTCCACCTCTGTATTTTCATTCTTGAACTCTAGGGCAGCGCAGCATAAGTCACGGTTCAAAGTCATCCACTCATTACTCCGATCAGGACAAAGTTGGCTTGAAGGGGGAGGAGCTAAAATGGCTTGTTTGACGTAGAGATTATTTTGAACAGTGAATCGTGCAAAGCTATTCTAGAAGAGTTCATGAATTATATGGAGTCTGAAATTACAGGAAAACCTTTACGATGATAAACTGAGGGGCTGCACCGTGGCTCTGCGTAAGATACATAAATATGATTTTGAATGGTAACTCATGCAAAGCTACTTTAGCAGAGTGCAAAACACTAAAAAAAAGATGGAGCTGAAAAAGAGCAGAATAGGTCCACAGAAGAAAAGTGAAAGCATCATCAAAACTACAGTAATCTAAATAGAGGGAGTGTCTAGTTCGTGATAACATAGAAAATGTCCAAGGCCCAAAGAGCATGAAACTCTGGATGTTTATTACAGATAAGCAGATGAGAGACTGTAGTGGAAGGAGGAGAGGGAGGCAGTGATGTACTTGTTACGTAAAAAATAAAGACAGTTAACAACGATACATCTTGGGACACGAAGATACAACATGAAAAATGCATTTGTTCCTCTCATGGAGCCTCTGAATTTCTAAGCGTCCTGGCTCAGTTCTATTATGTTGTTTTGGTAAGTAGAACAGCTTCCCCAAGGAGAACAGAGGTCCCGAGTTCAGCAGGAAGAACACAGCTTGTCGCTTTACATTATCCCAGCATCCCGAGGTCTTACCAGGCTCCGGCCTTAGCTCCTTGACATGTCTGCAGCATCCCACTGTTTGCCTTCTGCCCGGACGAGCTTGTGTCTGAGGACTGTGGAAACACGCCACTGATTCCACAGACAAGTGCATCTGGGTCATTTCTGAGGAAAGTTCCCAACCAACCTCCCTCACAATCAGATCAAGCATCCTGGGTACCTGGGCTTATTTCTGTTCTGTTCACAATATTAAGGTCAGATTTAGCACGGCTTCATTATATTTGCTAAAGTTATAATGCCATAAATAAACATAATCTTGATTCTGAGAGGGCGGAAGCATTGATCGCGTTGACCGCACGAGATACGAATGACTGATTCAACATCGAAAACATATGAGTCCCATTATCCACCAATCCCAGCTTTGTTAATGTTTTAAGTAGTTATGATATTTGCTGTTTTAAACACGACACAAATTGAAACAACACTGTCATGGAGCCAGGTGAGCAGCTACACCGTCGCACGCATTAGTCAGAGGGCCTGCCAGCTAAACACCTGTTTAAATGTATGAGGAAGTTCACATAACCTGACAGCATGACTCCAATATAAGAGTCTATGTGATAAACTAGCTTGCCTGCGGACCAGAACTATCATCCATCCAAGATCGTTTTTGTTCATGTTGAAAACAAATGAGGTTGTTGAGCAGCACAAGTCCAACATAAAGAATGGGAACGCTTTAGCTTTCTGAGCTACACCAATTAGTTTCAACAATTTCTGCACCTTCCATCTACCCAAGTGTTGCTCAAAGAAGACGTGGTCCAGTGCACGCTAGTTATCACAGGAATGAGACAACTTCGGCACAAATTATTGCACTTAGTGTTGACTTTTAATCAGTCTATGCTAGTCCTTCAAAAGAAATCAAAAGAGATGAGTTCTTTCCCGTTTGATTCATGTCCTACTGATTTACAGATTTTGCATGTTGGGTTTTTATGTCCTTTAGAGTTATTTGAGCCTTTTGTTGTTTTAATAGTTTTGGTTGTAATAGTTAAATAAATATGTGCTTTAGCATAAATGCCTAAAAGCTGTGAAAATACCGGGACAGGCAATGTGTCTCACCGACCTCAAGCAGCTAAGTATTCACTACTCTAGGATTAAAACAACCCAACTCGTACACACATACACAGCTAGACAGATACACAGAGCGTAGTCTCGCCCAATATATCAAAGCAATTTAGAGAAACAAATAGTGGGAGCTGCAGGGAAATCAAAGCAGTATGAGAGGAGAATGCTAATGATCACTCTTTGGGATGTCGGGCCTTCATCTGCACCTCTGAACCAATCTTCAAGGGAGTTAAAGGAAATTAAACGCATCAAAACGCATAAAACATACTGTAACTAGGGCTGGGACAACGCGTCGACGCAAATTTTTTACGTCGACGCGTAAAATACGTCGACGTAAGAAAATTTGCGTCACTTTCAAAACAACACATGGCGGCAGCGAGTAGCGGTAACATGTCGACTTTTTATTATAATGCTTTCAAAAAACTACTTCTTTAGAATTTATATTTAAAATCGAAACTGATATCGATCGTGTTTTTTTTTTTCATGAATGTCTGGTTTCCATTACCTTCAAACTGTGATACGACTGATAGGTCAGGAGTGGGGCTGGGACAACGCGTCGTCGACGTAAAAAATTTGCGTCGATGCGTCATCACTTTCAAAAAAACACAAAGTAGCGGTAACATGTCGACTTAAACCACGCCCCCCGAACACGCAGTTCTACAGTATGGGGATATTTTAACCGAAAAGGAAGTGATTCAGTCTTTGCCGGCTTTGTAAGGTGGAAATGGCCGATCATAAAACGACCGTAAGTTTTCAACTTTTTTACTAACGCTGGTTTTTACCCTTTAATTCATCCAGACACCCCCCACGTAGACATACACTCAGAGATAAACACCCAACCTCCGTAAATGCAAAACTAATTTAAGCTGCTTAGCAGTAACATATATCATTAGATTAATCGATGCGTCGAAAAATTAATCACTAGATTCATCGATTCGGAAAATAATCATTACGCCCAGCCCTAACTGTAACCAGACACAAGCTCCTCTTTATTGGAGAGCCCAGTATGTATGTAAAAGACAGACGTGGCTTTACAGGTTTGAAACTCTAAGGACACCCCTTGATTTGATAATAGAGCCACCTTTAGCAGCAATAACATGAAGTAATTACTTCCTGTATGACTTTCAGTCTCTCACATCGCTGTGGAGGAATTTTAGCTCCCTTTTCTTTACAGTTTTGCTTCAGTTCATTGAGTTTCACAGACATTTGTTCACGTACAGCTCTCTGAAGGTGCTCTCTCTAGCCTTTCTTTCTTGTCAATGTGTAGCACAAAAATGAAAACTCCAGAAACGTAACTGAGAAAACTTCCGCTTCTATGAAGGTGTTCACATTCGCTTATGATCAGTTAATAAAGTGCATTTGACTAGAGGCACGTGGCTGCTGTTAATTGTTTCTGAGGCAATAAGAGTTGTCTTCATTTTCCACACACCGCTTCTGAATTTTGGTTTAATTTTTGATAACGAAATAATGACAGTGTATTATTTAATTACTTATTATTAAGCTGACGTTGCATATGCTTAATTTCATTGACTGTATTATTTTTCATAATAACCTGATATGTTATTATGACTTTCACCATGACGGTGTTGATAATAGTGATGGCAAGTTCGGCCCCTTCCAGAGAGCCGTTTCTTTTGGCTCCCAAATGGCTGTTAATTTATTTTCATCTGTAGCCTCATATTCTATCTTTACTTGGCAAATATGTCTGAATGCTTTGTGTGTTGATAAACTTTTTTGCATTTAGTGTTTTTATGAGAAGCCATATAATTGTCAAATTTTCTGTATTTGTTCTGTTACAAAAGCAGCATTCTTACATTCGTTTAATATTTTAAATCAAACTTTCAGTTTTAATTCAACACAAAAACAAAACACTGCAAACAAATCCATAGAACAGAAACAGAACAGTTTGTCCTCACTGCAGGTTTACATTCAGAAGAGTCAAATGGCTCAGCTTGGATGGGCTTTAATTTCAATTTATATTTTTATTTTCAATGGTATTATGACATATAGACAAAAGTAAACTCTGCATTTAGCGGGATGGTCGGCAATACCCTGTTAATAGGAACTACAATCACATTCCGCCTCTCATTCATTGCATATACAAGTTACAAGTTTTAAAACATCTTAGGTTAAAATAAAACACTGAACCCCCCCCTCCCCAAAAGCACTTCATTAGTATCCAAATTCTGTGCAGCAATCATACTAAACAATTTAGTCCTCTTATCAAGCAGAGAAAATCACTGGTAATTCTTGAGTGGCTGCAGGTTTGTTTCGCTGTTGGAGACTTGAAGTGGAGCACTCTAAAAAAGCCTGAAGAGCATCTCTTCATCTCCTCATGTCAAGCATGTGGTGCAAATCTAATGAAAATTTCATGGGTGCTGAGAAATAGGACAGTGATTTATCCCAAACCAAAACTGAACCTTTTGGTCTTTAACAAAATACAGAACACAGTGGCTACTGACATCTTGATTGCACCATCTCTAACATGTTTAATGAGAGGCAAAGAAAAGGAAGGCACTAACAATCTGTCTTACCAACCCTGTAAACTCTGTCGTCTTGCTGCTAAACTGTGTTTGGATAACTTATATTTATTTACAGTATGATTCTGGGAGAAAGTTTAAACTGAACAGCGGGTGTCTTTGCATTTTCAGTGTGGCGCCTCTGTGGCTTACAGGACTCAGCATGAAGCTCAGCAGGGTGTCGGCTTCTGTAAGAAGCGCTCGAGGTCTGGTGTTAACAACATCATCAGGGAGTGCTCCTTGTATAACTTAGATGAAAATCTAATTGCTTGGGATTTCTGTCTGTAATGCCACAGTATTGAGAACGATCATTTTAAAAACATGGCTTTTTTGTTCACAGACGTTTTTAGTCTGACTTCCTGCATACTCTAAAGAATATAACTTTAAAATTTCAGATACAAAAAGAAAAATTGGGTTGTACTAATGAGGTTTAACCTACTGCTGATCTGTATACTAAATAAATAAATAAGAAACTGAAGCTGAAGGAAATTATTTGCTTTATTTTGTGTGTATTATAAAGTTTTACCGTAAATTCCGGACTATAAGCCACTACTTTTTCACAAGCTTTGAACCCTGCGGCTTATTGTCTGGTGCGGCTTTTTTAAGGCTTTTTCATGATTTTTGTGACATCGTAAGAGGATTTGGTTTGGTTTGTTCCGCCATTTTGCCTGGCGGAAAGGCATGTGATCAGACACGGAAAAGAGTGATGTTGGTCACATGTCCATCCGCCAACCAAAGTAGTGCCGTACGAATTAGCGCGAAAAAGAGACTAGATAAGCAAGCTGGCTCTCGCTGGCCCTGTACCCATATCTGCAGCAGGTCTCCAAGGTGAACAGCCTCTGGCATGTTAGAACAAGGCAGCTAAGGGAAGACGGCAACTTCGGGATAAGGATTGCGGCGCTCTTCCGAGGCTGGTGGAGCAGTCCCTCTGTTGCCGTCCACCTGCAAGGCGAGCCGTGCACCGCCGCTACTAGCCGGTGTAGTAGCACTGGCTAGCGCTACTAGCCCGCTGGGTAGCGCTACTAGCCCGCTAGCGCACCTGCGGCTTTTAGTCTGGTGCGGCTAATGTATGAACAAAATATGATTTTTTTTCAGAATTTCAAGTTGTGCGGCTAATATTCAGGTGCACTTTGTAGTCCGGAAAATACGGTATTAAGTGTATTATTAAATTATTTTGTGGTGCTGGAGGCCAAAATTAGTGGGTGACTTTATAGTGGCTATGGACAGTCAACACTTGATGCAGTCATACATAAACCTTGATAAAAGGTCCTTCATAAATAAAGGTCCGTGCAAAAGTCTTGAGTCGGACCTGCTTTATTTGGTTCCAAGCATATTTTTTAAAAGTCAAACCTCATAATTTATTCTAGTTTCTTTAGCTGAATCCATGAAAAATGCCAAAGATATCACAGTTTGACATACATCAAAGAGATTAATCTCTATAAGCTATTAGGTAAAAACATGGCATATCTGAAAGTGGTGTGCAGTGTGCCCTTAAAAATGATTATCCTATCTACAGCAGTATTTGAAAGTCGTGTCCTTACAACACAAGAAAAATCCAACAAAGGACCCGAGAGATGGAGCTGGGTAGGTTTGGATAGCGTTTTTCTCTTAATAAATAAAATCATTGAAAAAAGATTGCATTTGTATTTATTCCAATTAACTTTGTCTGATAGCAAAATTAGTTTGATGACATGTAATGATATGTAAGTGCGACACACATGCAATACACAAAGAAATCAGAAAGAAGGCAAACACTATTCAAACGTGTAGCAGACTGTTAAAGAGTCACTTTGAATGAGCTTTAAACCAATGGGTCTGGCACCGAGAGCCACAGATGCACTGAAACATTGCTGGCTTTCGTCTGCAAATGGGATTTGTTGAGAGCGATGAAGAACAATAACCTCATTCTTCAAGGAGCCTCCCTCTCGAGACACACCTGAGACCACCAATATAGCCTCACCAGAGATGATTAATGCTGAAACTGGGAGGGAAACAACAGAAGGGAAAAAAAAAAACACAGCATGCCATGACCCGATTTGAACCGTAGCCATGCATCCGTGGGTCTAATTTGCCAAATGAGGAGAAAAGAGTAAAAGTGTGATGTTAATAATTCATTTGGAAACGGGAGAAAAGAGGAGTGCTCCCTCGCCTGAGTGTGTTTGGCAGGTCCTGAATTTTTCATCTGCAGTTAGTAAACAATTTTCTTGCCAGCTCTTTTGTCAGTTATTAACAGTCCAGAGCTGCTCGACACTCCTCTCCACCTGGACGTTACGGTCACACGGCGGCTCACTGCAGAACGTTTCACAAAGACGAATCTGCGGTTTTATAATCAGTGGGAAAAGCCAAACATCTGAAAGAATTTACATGATCTGAACTACATGACCATGAAATCATATTCTGCTGGTATGTGATGCATTAAGTCTTCATTACTACCACATGACTGTTGTCTCACTCATGGGAAAAGTTATCAGGTTTTGGCGACTCTCGTGACTGATTTAATGTGACAGCTCATTTCAGTCTGAACACATCAGAGCTGAAATGTGTTGGAGAGGAAGGCACGAAGCAGCTAAAACAAATGTTTTTTGTGTGTGTGTTTTTTTTTCCCCCATTTATTCTTTTCTTAACGTCACAACTGCCAGTTTGCTTTGGTTTGAATATCCTAGATCAGAAACCAAAGTTGACATGGGCGGCTAAACAGAAGCCGAATCAGTGTCAAGAATGCTAATACAGTCTAAATGAATTTATCCGGAACAAACAGCAGACAAATTTTAAATTTGGAAAACATCTGCAAAGATTTATTCATAGATTTTAAACACTGATCAAGCAGAACATTCAAACCGCTGACAGAGGACGTGAATAAAAACCAATCATCTTGTTATGATGATTGGTTGCAGCGTCCTGCTGGGAAACCTTGGTCACTTTGAAATATACCTTCCACTTAAATATTGCCGCAGAGCAATTAGAGCAGAAGCACTCCACAGTGGAAAGAAGGTGTTAGAGTAGATCTGGAAGTTCCTTTCTCGAGATGCTACATTTGGGAAGGAGAATGTTTAAATCAAGCATGCAAACTGATTTGCTAACAAACAGTTTACTGCTAATTGCACCAAATTTTTTAAAAAAGCAGGTCTTATTTTTTGTGCTTAATATTGTAATTAACTGACTGCACTTGTGTTGAGAAACGAGTGCAACTTTTTAAAATCACCCATAAAACTAACCACATCAGTTAGGTCTACATGTCTAATTCAGTGACTCCAAATAGCTGTTTTGAATCCTAGCAGCTAGCTAGCAGCTAGCCTATGTCATTTTCTTAATGGAGTCTTGCGCAGATTCATTCAGGATTCTTTCATATCAAGGCTGTAGGTAATGTAATTCATTGTAAATCTACAGAAACTCTCTACACTATACCTTCACTTTGGAGAGACAGATGCTTTAAAGCAGGGGTCTCCAACTCCAGGCCTTGAGGGCCGGTGTCCTGCAGGTTTTAGATGTGTCCTTGATCCACCACAGCTGATTTAAATGGTTAAACGACCTCCTCAACATGTCTTGAAGTGCTCCAGAGGCCTACTAATGAACTAATTCTTTGATTCAGGTGTGCTGACCCAGGGTGTTATCTAAAACCTGCAGGACGCCGGCCCTCGAGGCCTGGATTCGGAGAACCCTGCTTTAGAGCTTCTTGATGCATGCTCAATCATCCAGGTAAGTAAATCCCAAAAAGTTGATTCTGTTCATCTGGATGTAGCGTTTTCAGAAACTGTACAGGTGGTATTTACCAAAAAGAGCACGATCAGAAATGTTTCGTCACTTGGATGAGTGACAAAACGTTTCTCCCACTGAAAACGTTACGTCCAAATGAACAGAATCAGCTTTTTAGGATGCTTTAGAGCTCTCTACAGCTAAATTAATCAAATCAAATAATTTTATAAAAGTAGTTTAAGTAAGTTCATGGTAGGGCTTTGCAGACTAATGGCTCATCCAGTCACCAAAGGAGTTAAAATGGCATAGATTACATGAAGAGCTGCATGATGGCTTAATGGCCCAGTGTAAAAAAAATATTATTTTGAACCATAAATCGAGTGATATACTTGAGTAGAGTTTAGGAAGAAACATGGAAGGGAAAAATGAGGAAAACCTGAATATAGGAAGTGAAAGGAAAAGTGTCTTGATGCAAACTAAATCATCTAGGTTAGGAAATCCCAAAAAGGTGTTTTTTCATTGAGAGAAAATTCACTCAAAAAACAATTTCCAGATGAACAGAATCAACTTTCTAAAGGAAAAATGGAGACAAAGGAGTGTGAAAATACAATAAGGTATAGCTGAGTCACTGTTCTAATATTCTGGGTCTCAATTAACTGACGAGTGATCATTCGCTGTGCAGCAGTCCCTCTGCGTGATTCACAAAAACATTGTGCTTTGACGTAAATGACATGCTGGGATTCAGGTAACCAGGGCAATGCCTCTTTATCTTACAAATCCCCAAATGTCTGTTTCCTGCTTGTTAAGAAGGCTGTGATCCATGGAGGCCGACGGGCCGATTGCGAGGTTTCTAATTGGCAGAGCGAACATGTCCGTCCAGTCGTTGTCGTCGTCTGGCCTTTGAAGGTCTGATGATTGTTTCTGCCTCTGGGAGGCAATTAGTTCCACCAGGAGCCCATAAGGTCACCATCTATATTAAATGAGAAATTAACCAGCGACACTGATAATGAAATGTGTGTACGTGGGTCCGTGGGATTAACAGAGGTGCGGAATTGAGATTCCCACGATGACATAAGGTCACCTTAATGAGGATTAACTTGTGCTGTGACACATAATAAAACCCAGTCATGATGTAATCCTCGAGTTTTACTATATTACTCCACTGTATAGAGTAAAAGCTGTTTCTCCCTACAGGAACTTGGGTTGGCATGAAACTATATATTTAGCAGTTTGATAAAGACCCTACAATCCTGAGAAGACACCAAAAATCAGAGGACCTGTTATGAGCAAGCACTTGACAACAGTGGGAAAGAAAAACTCTCCCCACTCAGGAGGAGTGGGGTTGAAGGGAGGTAGCCAGAAGTGAGCCAAAAATTGGTAATAACTATGCAGAGTGGTGTATGAACACATTGTGAGTCAAAAAAAGTGAATGAAGAAGAGACACACGCCATCGAAAGCCCCAGCAACCTAGGCCTATTACAACGTAACTAAGGGAAGATTCAGGCACACCTGATGCAGTACTAAGAGTCTATTATGTGGCACTTTCTTTCAGAGCCCATGCTTGAAGTTTAACTTAAAAACCTTTAAGTACCTGTTTAAGTAAGGCAGGTACTGTCTTACTTAAAGTACTCCTTGTTGAAGGAGTACTTTAGCACCTTCCATTTTGGAGAAACACAAGTCCGATTAACAGGCAGACTGACGCTGAGCTAGAAGACAAAGCATCTGGTATATTAGCAAGTCTACATCACTAATTATGGTCCTAAACTTTGAGTAGCAGGTAGAAATACTAGCATTACAGTAGAACTGGCTAAGGTGATGGAAACAGTTGTAGACGAGGGGAGGCGGCTGGGGTTGTTTTCACTTCTAATCAGAATACCTTATAAGGTTATTTGTGATAATTAGCAGATCCAAAACACACTAAAGAGGTTACAGATCTTGACTGGTCTAGAAGGAGAGGAATGTTTAAAAATAACCCAGATCCAGGTTTTGACCATGTGGAAGCTTCCTTTTCCAACAAAAGCTTTCTGAGAGATGATGATGAGTTCTCCACCCTAATACAATAACTTCCATTCTTTTCTGCCAGGCCACATGCCATTTCTTTCCACACACAGTTGAAAAGCTATCAACCAAGAGAGCCAAACAGTACCCAGAGCTTTCAGTTATCCGCTGAAGTTATCTTTGCCAGGGCAGCGCATGTTTATGTTCGTGGTGACCTCTGCCAGAGAAAAGGGCAAGGCCAAGTCCCTTAGGTCTTCCTCCTTCACTAATAGCATGTTGGTCTGGTTCTTCAAAATGTTCACTGTATGGACTCCCTGTGTTTCTAGTTGAGGGTAAAGTTTGACCTCAGTAGACACACTCTGGTCATCTGACAGGGCATCTGCTGAAAGTTGTTGCTCGAGGGAACAAAAGTGGAAAGACTAGAAAAGTTTGACTATATTAATTTCAGGGGTGGAAACATCAGCGTCTGAGATGGAACAATGAGTCATGTAAGTAGGAGGAAAAACTGTCAGAGACAAATGTCAGACGAAAGAAAAGAACAGGGAAATGATGACAGGGAGAGGCGAAGATTATTAGTGTTTACAGATGCGTGATGGAACGATGTCCAAGAGAAAAACGAACGCTTAGAGAGAGGTATGAAGAACTGACTCAGAGTGTGACTGAAGTGTGTCTATTTTAAACTTTACTGTTGGTTTCTTTCTCTCGCTGATAACTGTGCCTTTCACAGAAGGTTTTGTCTGAAGTTATTGAATGTTTTAGGGTGTAATATGTTCCCAAAACCTAAACGTTTATCTGAATCTAATTCAAACACAAAACCTTAAAATGAGTCTGAACAGGCCTTCAAATATCTTTACTTGGGCCATTATTTTCACAAATACTCTGAAGATGTCCTAATTTGAATGGCATGACTTTGCAAATCTCTTTGCATCTTTGCTGGAGAGATTATATCTCTCGGCTGGCCTGGGAACGCCTTGGTGTTCCCCCGGATGAGCTGGAGGAGGTGGCTGGGGAGAGGGAGGTCTGGGCTTCTCTGCTTGGGCTGCTGCCCCCCGTATATAAAATATTATATTAAAATATAGATAACATAAAATTTAGGGCTGCCACTGTTAATGCGTTAACGCAAATTAAGCCATCATCACGATTAACATGATTAAAGTTTTTCATGTAATTAACCCATCTGGAGCACAGAATGACTCGAAATCCCTGAAATGTTTGTCAGTTTCAGACAGTTTGTCCAAAGTTTGTCCATTCTGCGCTCCAGATGAGTTAATTTCGTTAGAAAAAGATTCAATCGCTTTAATCGGGATGATGCGTTAACGTGTTAACGTTGACAGCCCTACTAAAAATATTATATAAAATTTTTAGTTTTACATTTCTCACTGCTCACAATTCTTGTTAGCTTGTAGATGACTTGTTATGAGTTTTATTTTGCACAAAAAAGTGAATACATGTAACTACACAAGTTGAAAGTTTTCACCTCAGTCTCCACTTTGACTCAGCGATGTTTCCTTATTTACCACATAATTTTCTTCTTTATCAGCTACTAGCAGGCTACCCGGCATTGCTCGGGAAGGATAGTACCCACAGAAGGGGGAAATTTCGAACTTGGAAAACAAATTGTCGGAATACGTTTGATACGACAGGCGTGGGTAATTTACCAGTGAACGGTGAATTTGCGAGGTAAGGGAGTATCGGAACTGGAAGTCGCCGTAGGTACCGCAGAAATGCTTCGGAATCGGCCTTCACAGTACACATCGCAGACAAAGACACAAACATGGCAGAGTGAGTGGGGATCTTATTGGAAGGTGGGAGAGTACGCGGAGGGCGGGGAATGGGTGTTAGGTGGCGCTGAGCGCACTTGCAGGGTTCGAGAAAACGACGGGCTTTGGGAGCATGAGATGCACCTGTGCACCAACTTTGGTCGCAATCCATGCAGCCGTATGGAAACGCATAGCAAACAGACTTCCTCTTTTATAAATATAGATAAAATATGAGGTCAGAAACCACACAAAGCAAAGCAGCCACACTGATGATTAGTAAGTGTGACATAAAGAATTAATGGTTTGTTAATTTAATAACCATAAATTGCTGCTGGCATAGTCTCTGTGGGCTTATGCTAACTTTAAACTCCAGTTTCCTCTAGAATAATTTGAACTTTTCAACTTGCTGCTAAGGGAGGAAAAAATTGCCAAGGCAATATTGAAATGGGGAAGAAAGGATGGAGGAGAAAGAAGAAAGGGACAAAAATAGAAGATTTGGGAGCGAGGAGGATAAAAATGGAAATGATGAAAGATGAGTGATGGAACACTCTGGGGTAAATTTAAAGCCGACAAAGGGAATGTAAGCGCCACTTACATATTTTATCTGCCCATCAGTCTGCGTTTGCATCAATAAATAATCCATTCCTTTATTAATCTTTGCACATAAACGTCTCTATTCACTATTCAGTCCCCCCATCTATTAGTCCACGTCTTTACCTTTTGCTCATTTATTCTACCTTAAAGCAGTTTTTGAAACCCTGTGAATAAAAACTAAAGATGTACTCTGGGATTGAAGCGCTCCAAAAGGTAAGTACAATACTGTGTTGTAATTAAGATACAACGAGGAGTGATTATTCAGGACACTACAAAAAGACAAATGTTCACTGACATTTCATTAGGTACTGAAGCCTAGGCGACGCTTAAAGCTGAGAGTTTTTTCTCAATTTATCTAGTGCTTATTTAATCTTTCAAAGTTTTAATTGGTATCTTTTTTTTTAATTAAACAAGACTAATAAAACCCAGCATAAAAAGGCATACCTCACTTATTGTCCTTTTTTACTCCAATGGGCACCATGAATTTACAATATGGACACCATGCTGGATTCAGCATGACTAGAAAGTGGTGACTGAACTCATCAGGCCATAAGGGAAATGGGGGAATGTTTATTCAGGTCATAAGTTAAGTGTGGAGTAAGGTAATTTTCCCACAGAAATCAGATTCCTCTTTGCAAGAAAAGAATTCAGGTTTAAGAGCTTCACTTTAAACTTTCAAAAGTAATATTTTACAATACTCACAATCAACTTTGTGTTTGCAAAGACCTTGACATACAGTATGTAGTATATACACTCTCTGGCTACTTTATTTGATCCACCTTGCACCTCTGGACTCAATTTTTACTGCCTCAATGGATGTCGTTTACATCAAATTCTACCACCCAACGATTGCATCACAAATCGAGACTCATCAGTCTCTTGTTGTTCAATTTTGGTGAGCCCATGTTTCTTGTTCCCAGTTTGTATTCTGTTGCACCTCCGCCCTAGTGAGATGGTTTAGTGTGATACTACGAGTGTTGCCAACTTAGCGACTTTTATTCTAAAAAGTGACAAGCGACAAATCTGGCGACTTTTGCTGGTGTTATTGGAAACTTATGACTTTTTGACGTGAAAGCACATATTGCCCTTACTCTCAACAAGCAGCGGGTGCTGCCGTGTAAAAGCTCTCACAGACGGCAGATAGTCCTCACGCAGCAGTCGACCCCAGCTGCTGTCGGAGCAGGAGATGTTCACACCTACGCGTCTAAACTGAATCAAATGAATCGTGAGCGAAGCCGCTGCTCCCGCACTGACTGTAATACAGCCCGTTCTTCTCTTACTGTTACTTTTTGTGGATCACAAGGTTTAATACTACTTTAAAACACACACACACACACACACACACACACACACACGTACGTACGTGTATCTCCGCCAGAGTGCCTATTTCAGGTCAGTTCTGCCGGTGGTCCCAAACCTGGATAAAGGAGGAGAGTTGGAATTGTGACATTAAAAAAAACAATTGCTAAAAGAAATTTAATTTGTAGTTCTAAGTTCTAAAGGCATTTAGGGTGGTTTTTTTTTTACTAATTTTAAGTCTCTTCCACGATGTTATTTCTCCCTCCTACAGCATTTGTTACAATTACACAAGCATGACCAATTATGCAAATGAGACAATGACGTCAGTTAACGACTTTTATGATAGCCGATAGCATTTTCTTTTTTACTGAGGAGTTGGCAACACTGGATACTGCCAGTAGTCTTCAGATCTGGCAGAAGCAAGAGAGGGAAACACACTACCTGTTGTCCATCTCGTCATTTACCTGTTTTTTTCCAGGTTAGTAAGTAATAAGGCCACACATTTGGTCCACATAATTAACAAGTAAGGGTAAAACCTGACCAGCAGTTTGTTTTGGTGTTTGTTTTGCTCTTTGAAATGTGGCGAGCTAAGCTAGCAGCGAGCTAGCTTAGCTTGCCGCGTGCTAGAGTTGCATGTAGCCTTCGGCTTCATGTCTTTCTACACTTAAGGCACCCTCTTGTAACAACAGTACAACACGGCTCCTCTACATTGGAGTTAGTGAGTTTGCAGAGACAGTTTGATGTGATATCATCTGTTGGCTGCCCGCTGACTAGGGGCGTGTTACATGTTCACCTTAATTGTAGAGTTGCTGTCGCCTTCCTGTTAGCTCAAAGCAGTGTGGCAGCTCTCCACTGACCTTTGACATCACCAAAGCCTTTTCACCCAGAGAATGGCTGCTCTAGGAACTGGTGATGGAAAAGTCCTAATAGACAAGCAGTTTTTGAAATAGTTAGACCAGACTGTTTGGCACCAACAACCATGCCACTTGACTTAAATTACCCTTCTTCCTTATTCTGATGCTCCCCTAGACCTTCAGCAGGTTGTCACCACCGCATCTGTATTCATAAATGCACTGATTTGGTACTAAGTGATTAGCTGATTAGATATTTGCATTCTTGAACAAGTTTACCTAATAAACTCTAAATAAATGTAGTGATCCGATCCGCACACTAACCGCCCAGAATGAACGGACAAGGAGGTCAATATTAGCCAAAATATAACAAAGTTTATTATTTTAAAATAAATAAAAACAAAACAACGGGTTTGCAATAAAAACAAAATGTCACAATAAAAGGTCACTAACGACCAATAATAAATAAGGTGCCAATTGCCTGATAGCTCACAATCACCAACATGAAAAAAGGCGCTCGTTGTTTTTACAGACAATACCCCGACACATCCCAGATAAATACAACCCGCAGGAACACTTATCGCATGCACTAAGCGTTCTCTAAGGGATTAATTAACATCACGGCACCCAATTTATCTAGACACACAGCAACTCAATCAAGAGGGGTAACTTTTGCAGAGTGTAATGTACATCAAACACGAGGCCCAGCTCAGTGATTGCGCATGGCCTGGCTAAAATGGCACCAACCCATTTCACATAAAACCAAACCCGGAATAAAACTCTTAAAATGGGGCACTTGATTCTAAAATCAGCTAAAAACAAACATAACAGGAAAAAAAAACAGTGACACAGTCACAGGTGCAACACGTCCTGGAGGAGACAATACAATACAAATTACATTTCAATAAGTTGCAGACTGTAAATGTCAAAATATATTAAACTGCGATACCTCCAGCTGACTACTCTGGTGCACAACTGGTAGTGTCTTCGTAAAATACAACTAAAAACATAAAATACAATAAACACCACATACATTTCAACAACTTTAAAAAGAAACTCGGTAAAAGAAAAACAGCTGTACCTTTCGTCTC
>VURO01021513.1:22227-32852 GCA_015108175.1 Pelvicachromis taeniatus
AAAGAAGGGTCAGATGGGCAGATGGTCATAATGTTATGCCTGATCTCTCTCTCTCTCTCTCTCTCTCTCTATATATATAGAGAGAGAGAGAGAGAGAGAGAGAGATCAGGCATAACATTATGACCATCTGCCCATCTGACCCTTCTTTTGCTGCCAGCCCTAACCCCTGAAGATTCAAGCTTTCCCAGCAGAACATCGCCCATAACATCACACTACCTCATCCAGCTTGACATTTTCCCGTAGTGCATTCTGGTTCCAGGTGTTCTACGGCATGCATGCATGTGCGAAAACAAGATCTATCACATCAGACCACCTTCTTCCATTGTTAACATTTTAACAAAAAGTTGGAGTCTTGACATGACATGTGAAAAGTGATGAGGTGATGGCTTGTTGTTTGGAGCGTTTGGACATGAGCGCTTTAGAAGGAAGGAAGGACACTTAAGCTAGATTTACAACATGGTAACTAATTTTTGTGAATAGATCAGATTTAAATCTTTGTTAAAGTTCTCTAAATCTATCCATACGTGCTTGATGCTTGATGCAGATGCTTGAAGATACCAAATACCTTTTCTCTGAATTTATTTTCGTAACATTTTTATATGACTACCAACTAGCTGAACATGTGGCTCTGGGATGCTGGTTTAGTCTTAGCGCCACCTGTTGATAAGGAGGAGTATTGTCTCCAAAAAACTAGCTGGAGAACCATGAACTTTCATCATGTTTCTGACTGAATTTTAATGTTAATTCATCATCACCTTGCTATTCTGTCCTGATTTGCTTTGTTCACCATGTTGACTGGTTTTCAGCTAAAGCTGGAAAAGTGTATCCGCCACAATTAGATTCAAACCTGTATCTTGTATTCAATCATTATTGCTTTAATATATTGTTAAAGCTACTTTAATTCTTAGGCAAGAATCTAAAATGTCAACTAATTTTGTGCTGATGTGTGTGATGACCTTCAAAGTTCAACTGAATTTTTAAAATCATAATCAGACCTTATCTTGACAAGAAAAACTGCAGCAGGTACTGAAGTAGCGACTGCTTTAAATTAAGCCGTTAAAACCATGCTGATATCGTGACGTCATCTACATGCAACGCTCCAATCAGTGTGGCCTCGAGCAGTTGCAGGTCAATCTAGAACTTAGTTGGAAGGAAGCTGCTGGAAGCCTTGATGGATATAACAACTCTAACATTCATATGGAATCACTACAAATCCCATGTTATATTATATATTCTATATTTTTTCATCGTTTCACACCCACATACATAACTCCCATAAAATGCCAGTGTGTTCTGTGAAATAAAATCAATAGATGTCTGGATTGATAAAAGACACATAATTTAATATATAAATTTGATCAGGTACAGTAATGCAATAGTAGCTTTTCCTCATAGTATGTTGAAATCTAATCGTGTTTCATGCTCTTGTTTCTTCTCCCATTTCATCTGTGTTTGGGTTTTCAACCTCCGAGCCCTACGCTGAACCCCACAAAAAAAATGGTTTCTTGCTTAAAGAAACTCAACCCGGTCCAGTAGTGGTCTCTAACACACACACATATATTCAATTTAGTAAGCGAGGCCTTTCTTATAGATTTGACAGGGCTTGTAATAGTCTGATTAAAAGTGATTAATTGCTGATTTCTGGACAAAACGCATACAGTTAATATGAATCACCCACAGGTTGACATGTTTGGTGCGACGGCCGCGGTCATGCTGGGGTAGGCGATAAATATGCGTCTCAGTCAGTGAAGCAGGCAGTCTGAGGATCAAGCTGTGCCCCAGCAGACTTATGTTGTGCAGAGTGTGTGTTACATAGACCCCTTGGTGTCTGTATAGGGTACTGACCCATTACTTGGACCCTTTTCGGCTGCTTGGATGCCATGGTTGACATTAACACACTACCTTCTACCCACTAACACATGTATGTGTGTTCCGTGACTCACACAGCGCAACATGTTAAACTTTAAGGTAAATTTTAGATCTAAAGAAATATTAGCATGGATTTTATTGGGAGCACCACCCTTTTGCCAATCCTACATATATATCCTCCACTTGGTCTGCAGAATATGTATTTGTTTATCCTAAAGATTGATTTAGACATTTTAGTCTAGAAAGTATAGCATTGCTGTATGAAAAGAAATAGAAAAGTTCTAAAATTCTAAGGATGGATTCTGTGGTGAGGCTTTGGAAAAGAGTAGATGTAACATCAGATTGGCCAGAATCATCTCTCAGATCCTGTATCAGGTCTTTGCTGCATTTTCCTTCCCTATTCTTTAAGTACATGATTTTAATATACAGTTCATCTGTTGTAGCTGAGGTTTTTTAAGGTCTGACACCTCTTCTTTTGTTCTCCACCTTACCAATTTTCTTATATTTTCTAAAAAGACACTGTGCAATGCACAAAGGTATGCCAGTTTTTCACCTAGAGCTCTTTAAGAATCCCCTGGTTGGTGAAAAACACCTTTTTATGCCTGTCAATCTCTGTTACCTTTGGCATATTTCATAGATTCAGCTAAGGACATGGGAACATATGGTGTGTTTTTGCAACAAACTGTCTAAAGGTACAGTTTAAAATTGGTTCTTTTCCAAGATGTCTGTTATGTGTACACACAATACAGGGTCATCCTTTAACTTGAACACCTTTATATATCATACTTTATATTTGAATGATTCATAAGTCAATGTTAAGTGGCTTAACAGCAACAAAAAAAAAGCATTCCTCTGAAAATGGTCAGGTACAAGGACTGGACTGAAAAGCAGCTGATGCCAAACAAAAAAGAAATCTTTGAAAGACCTTCAGAGAATCTGACAACAACTACGTCAACCTAGCTAAAGTGAGAAGACAGGCTCACAACAGATCAGAGAGTTCTTGTCTGGTGTGTGGTCTTTGGCTGTATCTAAGTCAGTTTGGCCTTCTGGAAAGAAATGTTGCCAACCCCTTTGGCTCACTGGGGCTATATGAACATAAACTTATCTCAGCCTTTGAAACATTTTTAATATCAGCAACAGTATACAGTACATGTGACAAAAAAGTATACATGCCCTATCATGCCGTACCAGATGATAGGGCAGTTGTTTCTGATTTCATACAGCATTGTCATACTGCCCGGTCCTTCAGGAACATTATAAACTAGAGGTAATTTTTGACTAATGTTCTCTGACAGTATGACTAATGCTGTTTGACGACCAGCGTCCAGGTTGGGGAAGAAAGTCATTCATCATCTTTTCTTTATTCCAAAGTTACAGTAGGAATGTTTGTGATATGTATTTCCAGTCAACCACATAGACCCTTTCAACAGCTTTTCATATTATTAAGAGAAGGCAAGCACATGTGTTAATCAATTTAATGATACACAAATGATGTTCTATTTATATAGCCCAGTCAGCCATGACCAGTTGACATAAATGGAATTCAGCCATCATTAATTTAATTATTTAGATTTCACTTTTTCTACAGTGACATGACAAATGTCTCGGTGAAAAGGGCCTATCTGACATGCCGATCTATCATTGATGTATGGTTTAAAAATTGGCCAAATATATTGGAAAGCTGCACACAGTCCTTAGAGATCTATCTTACCTTTTGGATTTCTTTTGTAAGTATATTGCAGATTGTTTCAAACCAAAAAACTCGTATTCAGTCTTTTTTCAAATCATTACTATGTATGGTCTTATATTACACAACCTTTTGTGACCCAATACAACTGCTAATGCACAAATGCTATCCAGCAGCACCCTTTGGGACTGAAGATAATCTTAAATGCCAGAAACTACATTTCTTCTAGTAGCCAGGTGAAACTTGTTCCAGACGCAAGACAATCTCCATAACCTCCCGTGTTAACATCTTTTACTTTACAGCATTACAAAGCAAATTTACAGCCTGCTATACAGAGCAGCTTGTCCTCTATGGGTAGCCTGCTTCACGGAACTGAACCTATTGACCGTGTTTGTGGTGCTGATGCCTTTTGGAGCATTTACAGTTAAAGTATCCAGATATACTTTATTTATGTACAGCCATCCAATATATCTGTGCCCCAGTTTTTGTAAATGAAATTCTTACTAGCATTACTTAGCACGTTCCTATGTTCTTGCATTACCTCTGGACAGTTTATGGACACAACTTGCTAACTAGGCTTCTCAGTGCTAGCTGCTAATATAGCACTCCGACCTTTGATCTAAATATGGTCATTACTGACTCCAACAACACACTGTTGATCAAAAAGTTTTGCAGTGAGGCTTCAGGGTATGAACACCTGAAATCAGCGGGTTAAACGTTACAGTAAAGTGAGGCCATATAATTAAGACTTAGAATATCTCAGCATTACTTTGTCATGTGTATAATTTATTAGTTATTATAAATGCATATGTGGAAACTTTATTTATAAATAAACCTGAACATGTGCTTTACAATACATGTTTAAGAAAAAGAGTGGTGATTGAGAAGGGCAGGAGAAAATAACAGAGAAGCAGAACATAAGCGATGGGTGGTGTCGGAAAGAAGCGTGGCCTCAGCAGTCCAGTGGAAGATTTCAATTAGTCATGGAAACAGGAGTGGCCCACCCTGCTGCATAGTGACAGACCTCACTTGTCCTCCTGACATACATTCCCAATCCTTTCGGCGCTGTAACAACTTTTTACATCCGTCTGTCTATCCTTCAATTTATCTATTAGTCAAATCTTATCTCAGCGCTTTTATTGTCACTGTACTTTAATGGCCTTTCCTTCTTATGCTTTGTCTTCATTGGCTTTTACCCTCTTTCTCATTCCTCTCTCTCTCCTAACATTTTCTCTCAGTGACAGCTGAGCTTTGACAGCTTTTTACATTTCATTTTCCTCCGCTACGGTGAGAGAACAGCCGGGCATTGGGGGCCTTGTTCAAATAAACAGGAGGCCATGTGGTTCGCCGAGGGTGGCGACACGCCATAACAAACCACCGGCTCCTGGCCGTCGCATGCATAGACGCATTGCACAGGGGCCCCACTACGGCGGGCGGGGGCCAAACGGGACCTGACATTCTGTTGTTTCCACGACAACCAGACAGCAACATTAGGCGTGTTGAGGTGCTGAGTGACGGCAGATGGGAACTGATGTGCTGAACCACCTGCTCGGATGGTTTGACGTGTACAAGATGGAATCACAACAGTAAAACCTGGACGGGGGGAGGTGGACTTTCTATTTTGGTCTGAAACACAACATAGAGGGCAAACACTGAACGAAATAAGGAACAAAATAATAAAATTTAGGAAACAGTGTTATAATAGGCTGCCAGGAGAGGTGTGTGTGGTAATGGTATGAGTCACAATGTGTCAAGGTTGAGTCAACTATGCTAGCAGAATCAGAGGTTTCACCTTTACATGTTAAAAAGTAGTTAATAAGAAACAACAGACAGAGATTTAGGATCGGCTGATTGGTGATTAAGAGGATTGTCTGTTTTTGATGGTCCAAACTTGAGGAAGTCTAAAACAGTTGAATAAACTATTAACCTTTCAAAAGGTTAATATAGGATATGGATATTTTTAGTAGAATGTCATTGAAACTATTCTTAATAACCTTTATTAAAACATTTAGACTACAAAATAAACTTTTTTTGTTGTGTAGCACTGGAGTCAGGTAGAAATAAAGAGTAGAGCCATGGAAAACCAGTTAAAGTAGTGCGGTTGCTAGCTGTTTTTACATGTGAACTTTGGATAACCGTTGGCAAATTAGGGTATTTTCTATGGTTGTCTTCATAAATGGAGTATACAGCAGGATACAGTCTGCTTCAAACATGCTGGAAAGACTACTGGACTATTGGATGCCCACAGCATACAACCTCCCGGCTCCTAATAGTACCTGCCTCTCAAAGGACGCCTCCAGGAGGCCTTCCAGGCTTGTCGGGATGCCTCCTGTAAAAATCAGCAATAAGACCAGAGTCCAAAACAAAAGTACTAGGGATCCAGGAGCGTTCCTCCAGAACATAACCCTCCCAGTCCACCAGGAACTGGATAACCCGGCTGCGATTGCGCATATCCAACAGCTGCCTGACTCTATAGGCTGGGGCATCCTCGACCATGCGGCGGGGGTCCGGTAGGCTGGCACAAAGGACTGCGAGAGACAGGTTTGAGCTGGGAGACGTGAAACGTGGGATGGACCCTCGTGGAGGAGGGCAACTTAAGTCGAACAGTACATGATGCGTGACCTTTGGCGATTTGAAATAGAGAAATAAAACTGGTTTAAAAAATAGCTGCCACCTAGCCTGTCTGGAGTTTAACCGTTTGGCGCTGGATGTAAGAGAACGGCTGTTCCGATCCTTCTAATCAGTGTCTCTATTCTTCAGGAGACATTTTTATGGAAAGCAGTTTCCTCAAGTAGGAAAACGCTTGCTCGGCTTCAGGAGACCACTGGAGAACTTGAGTGGGGGAAGTCAGTTCAGTGAGTGGGAGTGTGACCTGATTGTAGTTCTTTACAAAAAACGATAAAAGTTAGCGAACCCTAGGAACCTTTGCAGTTGCCTGCATGTGGAGGGAGTTGGTTGGTGGAGGGAGTTATTGATTTGACTTTGCAGGGATCTGCCTTTACCTGTCCCCTCTCAAGAATGTAACCCAGAAATGAAACAGAGCTAGCATGAAAGTGAAATTTCTCTGCCTTTACAAAGCGTTTGTTTTCTAATAGGCATTGGAATACATTGCATACCTGCTGTATATGCTCCTCCCATGACTGGGAAAAAATTAGAATATCGTCCAAATAAACCAAAAAAAATAAAAAATAAGGAAGTCTCGTAGCACATCATTAATTAAAGCTTGGAACGATGCTGGTGCATTTGTCAGCCTGAAAGCCATAACCAAGTACTAATAATGTCCCCGACGGGTGTTGAAGAGAGTCTTCCACTCATCTCCCTGGTGAATCCGCACCAGGTGCAGTCACAGAGAGAGCCGATAATATGAGAGATCTTGATGGCGTCATCTGAGAATGACAGAGGGAAACGTTGAAAAAGTAGGGAGCACTGAATCAGAAAACCCCCACAGCACAGCGACCCAGCTCCCATGTGAACGGCACCAAAGCCGGAGTAGCGGGGTCGTCAACAGAACTGGGAGTTTGCTGAATGGGGGAGTGGGCCGGGGTGCCGGAGCACTAACCGGGACGGGTGGGACTAACTCACAGAGGGTTTTTCTAGATGGCTGTCAGTGTGTTGTTTATGCAACCCGCCCATTGTTTGGATTCCTGAAACTGTTGTGTAAGCATGAAAAGGGATTCTTCATGTTTCTGAAGTAATACCTTGGGAGACGTGTCTGTGTGTTCTGCTTGGTCCATAAATGTGGTCGGTGTATTCTGTTATGATAAGATAAGGGTGGACCTCAGGAGCAGAACACACAGACACGTTTGGAACACAGTGCAAGGGTTTTATTTACAGTGGCAACAAACTAGACAATTCTGGGGCCACGAGGGGAGTGTTGGAAGGGTCTACAGGAAAAAAGGAGAGCGGAGATTAGTGTAAGTATACGGAGGAGAGAAAACGAGGATAATACAAGGGGGTGAGAGTTGAAGAGCTTACTTCTCATGACCTGATTACTAGCCTGGGCTGGAGTGATGAGGAGCCGGAAGTTGGGAACATGTTGAGTGCAGGTTAATTGTGGTGCAGGTAGAGGAGAAAAGACCGAGGAGACTGGGCTGACGATCAGAGAAACGAGGCAGGCTGGAAGAAAAAATGCAGGTGAGGAACGATCTTCACACATTCATTGGATAGAAAATATGACATTTAACACATTTGGTGCTTTGGGGATGAAACAATACTCCGACACCAGACGTCTGCAGCGCAGCTCCGTAAAAGCCCCAGCTGACGATGCCTGATGTTTAGCAGGTGTGCCGGGATCCCACGGATCACAGCCCGCCCTTCTGTTCTGCAAAAGTAAAAGTGACAGCCCAGCCAGAGTGTACAACCTCCCAGCTCCTAGTACACTCACTTGAAGTTAATGCAAGTGAGTGGGCGTCTTTTGCTGTACACAACAGTACAATGCATCATCACATAGACTTAGTAGCTGGCAAGTTAACACTGGACATTTGTTTTCTCATATGGATGTCTGTTGGTAAGTCCTTGAAAAGCATCGGATCTCTGGCTAATGGCCTCTGGTCAGACAATAGCTAGCCTATTTTGCTCTCCACAGAGACGTTTTCCTGCATGCAGCCAATGTTTGTTGAAATGTGATTGGTCATTAACACTTGGAATACAAGCTATAAACAAAACCATAGAGCTTTGTATCAAAAAGCTTTCCTACGTCTATATATTCTACATATTCACATCCTGGACCTGCTTAAAGATTGTAACTCTATCAAACATTTGCTAACTGACACTTTGTATCTCATTTATTGAGTAAAATGATCTTTGGATTCCTTTGAATTTCATCCAGCTAATTGCTAGGCTCACCATATCTTTTGACTGTGATTACAGTATGCCACAAATACTTAGTGTAGAGTTATCTAGAGTTGTCTGTCACCATGAATAATCTAAGCTGCGGGCGTAGCAGTGGCGTAAAAAGAAAAGAAACAAGAAAATGAAATCGATGGTCATAGAAAAGTTTTAATTTTATATGACAGCTACAAAAACCATGACCCTAAAAGAGAGAAAGGGAAAGGCTGGAGTTAGAGGGTGAAATGTAACAAGATTTCTAAACAGTCCAAACAGTTTATGCCATGCGCTGAGATAACATCTTCCTGCCACAAATAAAAAACACATTAGCAGTTTGTTTCCAAGAACCTCCCTCAAAACTGCTCCCAGCTTGCACTTAGCATAGACTTTCCAAGTGAGTGGCCAGATCGGCTCAAAGATTACCCAAATGACCGTAGCCTTTCTCTTCAACCACCTCTGCCCCCATCGAGCGTTAATCCACTTCTGGACCGCACTGACTGAACGACATCTAATGACCTCCCAGGAGATATTTTTCCTTCTCCTTCTTTAATTCTTCTCGTTCATCTATCCCAATTCAAATGACCAGAGAGTTTGTTTTGGTCAATTACAAAAGTTATTCCTGGCCGTGTTACGTGAATAGCTTACGCCTAACCTTCTTAAATGTATCATATGTATCTTATATTTTAGAAATGCCATGCTGACTTAGAGCAAAGACGGGGATATTTCTTTCCTACTATTAGCTTCTCTTCGCTATCTTCTTTTTTTTTTTCTTCTTCAGGAATCATAGTAAATACGAGTCTTTAGGACTCGGTCGCTTTAATAGATACACTATTAAACCTCATGACAATTTTCAAATATTTCAAAGGTTTAAGGATAATCTGCACTATAGCCTAGTTGGGGCAAGAATTACCAGTCAACCAGGTCAGTCAGAGATGGAGAAGTTAGATTATACACATTTCTAAACTGATCATTCAAATCAAATTAAACAGTCACCAGAGACCACAAACCTCAGAGCTTTAAAATGGAACGGGTTGTACTTTTTTCTTCGTCAATGACGAATTCATATTTATTTACATGTTTACCTTGGCTTGAACTTTTGGAGATTCCTGCATAATTTAATGAACTTTTTCTTAACCAACCAATGCTGGGATAAATATTCACAGAGGTAAACACATTTTCTGTGGAGAGTGATTAGTATAACCTCGGTTGCACTGCTGCGGCTTTACTTGGAGAACCGACAAGCTTTGCTGCATCAGCAATTGAAAAATCATAGCTTTGCAGCTGGAACATGTCAATGCAGGTTTTTCAAGCTTTTAATTAGTGAAATGATAGTATAACGCATGTTGAAGTTGGGTTTGGAAGGTAATGTATTTTTTTTTAATAAATCAGGAATTGAAAAAATAATAGTTACTAACTAGTCTGTAGTTACAAAACAACTCCACAGATGATATGGTGATTGTAGACCAAATTAAAAAAGTTTGACTAAGTCGTGGCTAACTCACTGCGACATAGGCGCTCTGAAAGTTTTTTCCTTGTCATTTTTACAATTTGCTTCTCTCTGCTCTTCATTTCTCTCATTTTGCATCCCACCAACAACCCAAGTCCTGCTAGAGGTTTCTTTCTGTTTAGCAGGAGTTTTTCCTTCCCACCATTGCCAAATATTTGCTTATATTCTGATCCTGGGAGTTCTCTCTTTAATGCTGTAGGTTCTTTACTTTACATTATAAAGTTCCTTAAGACAACGCTTGTTGTGAATTTATGAAATAAAAATGAGCTGAACCACAAATGAGCAATTTTGGAGATTTAAGATAGTTAATCACAAACATTCGACTGCAAACTGAGAGGAGAAGTGATTGACTTGAAACGTGTGATTGCGACTGGTCACAGAGCTAGTTCGTGTCTTCGAAGTAACCATTTAAATGGCAGAAAGATCATGAGTTCATTACACGCAGTTGAAATATTTTTGCTTGTGCAGTAGTCTCCAACATTGATTTTCCTAGTGTGACTGTAACATAATTAAACAGCTTTGCAGCAGGACACCAGTTAGGTTTGTTAAAACTACATCTTACTCACCTTAGTATACCCAGGCAGTAGTACCAGCCTCTTGTGTGTGCCACTGTGTGGACAATGTTGTGTTATAGATTTTCGCATCGGCCGTGTTTAAAAATAAGAATGTAACTTTCTTGTCTTAGGAGAAACTAATGTGTTAGCACCTTGACCCAATAATAAACCACAAGAGAGC
>VURO01021514.1:0-11140 GCA_015108175.1 Pelvicachromis taeniatus
TTTACTGGGTAACATGATGGCAAATTTCTGAGTGTTTAAGGAACTTCAAGTGAATGTTCAATTCAATTCAATTCAATTCAATTCAATTCAATTCAATTCAATTCAATTCAATTTTATTTATATAGCGCCAAATCACAACAACAGTTGCCTCAAGGCGCTTTACATTGTAAGGTAAGACCCTACAATAATACATACAGTGAAAACACCCAACAATCATATGACCCCCTATGAGCAAGCACTTTGGTGACAGTGGGAAGGAAAAACTCCCTTTTAACAGGAAGAAACCTCCGGCAGAACCAGGCTCAGGGAGGGGCGGCCATCTGCTGCGACCGGTTGGGGTGAAAGAAGGAAGACAGGATAAAAGACATTGCTGTCTGTCTGAATGTTGAACTCAACAGTAGAAGATAATGATAATTGTGGTTCCGCACACACTGAATTCCATATTCATGATGCCAGTTTTTTATAGATATCCCACTAAATGTTTTAATACTTCCATCAGTTTCCTAGCAGATATAAATATTGTCATTTTTACGTATGCACCTCAGACCTGAACTTTCCTAAACACTGTCGGAGTGAGGTATAAGTGAAAATGCAAAAGTCCAACGCAATCATATCTTACATTAATCTACTTTAACCTCCCAGCATCCCAGTCTGTTGTACTTCCCTGCTTCAACTTCTACCCTGGAAGAAGCCTCACCTAAACCAAATAGATTATTTCCCACAGTTACATGCCATTTGAACATGACCATCTCCTGCTGTGTGCATGTCAGAAACATGAAAATCATGTAACCTAATTCTCTAAACATTATCCTGAAATCATGTAAAAACAGTTCTTCTTGGTCTGTGGACCTCGGTTAGTTTGTGTGTGCATTCTCAAATGCCTCTTTTCGTAAATCAGGCTGGTCAGGACAGCAAAGAAAGGAGGTAGTTGCCAGGCTAGCTGATAAGAATTATGTGTAATTTTCCATATTGTTGCTTTTTTTCCCGCTAAACCTCATCATTGCTGCCCCTCTTCTCCTTACCCATCTTACCAGCATGGACCAGCCCCCTCGGTTTTCTTTCCCTCTTTACCTCCATCTGATCACTGTTCAGAATACTCATGTTGGCTTATCTGACACAGCCATAGATTTCCCTGTCTGATCTTGAAAGAATGCATTTTCCATTACAAGACATTTATCTAAGGTCTACTGCTGTCTGATGGACCATTTACTGTAATAAAAAAAGAAAAACAACACAGATAGAAGCAAAAAACAGAGATCAAATAAGATGCTTCTCGGTAGTAATGAAGGGTAAAGTGAGGGCTATTTTCTCTCTGTCTTTGGGATCAGATAAACAATAAGCCAGACAAACAAAAAGCAGACAGTGTAAAGCTCCTTTTTACTGTATGTGTTGGTTATTGACAGTGGAAAAGTGTTGGAGGATGGTAAGATTCCCAGAGTCTCCCAAACACACAGTTACTTCTGTTTTAATGTCCTCAATATTTACAGAAACTGAACAAACATTTACATGATTATTTTTCTTTCATTAGTGAAATGGCAAATGGCAATGGTAAGCGATGTCGATAAATGACAGTTACACACTTTTTCACCAAAAATGAACAATTAACAAAAACAGAGCAGGTACTTTTTTTAAGGCTATAAGTGAGTGCAAAGGTTGCAAACCAAACAGTGCCACTTTATGTTACACTAAGCTAATATCTTCCTCGTTTTTCACAGAAAGATTGTTTTCACACCAAACTGACTCACCCTGCAGTGAGACGATGTTTTTTGACTTTTTTGATGTTTTGCGTTTCAAATAATTGAAACGCAAAACATCTATTTGACAATAATTCTGATAGGTAAAGATCCAAATGGGACAAAAAAACAAAAAAAAAAGAAAATTTCCACAAAATCCCCCAAATCCTTCCCCTGTTCAAGTGAATTAGAAGGTTAAAAGGGACTAATTAATGAGAAGGTGAACCTTTTTAATGAAACCTTTTTAATGTGTTCAATCTGCTAATAAACCCATAATTATCACTTTACAGGGATCCTTTATATACCAGATCATAGGGAAATCTATCTTCTTCCTCAAAGCTAACACACTCTTTGGTTTAGAGGTATTTGAGTAAGAGAAGGGCCAATTGACTCCCATTATGATTTGATCAAGGAGTGTAGGAGAAAAGCATAAACAGGCTTCTTTTTATTTTTTCATTTTACTTCCCTGACCAAATTTTTGAGACTAGGAACACAAAAAAACAGCAACTTATTGTGACTCTTATGGTTTTTTAAATCATGTTGATACAACTTGTGGTTCTGAATTTATAAGCTTTTTCTTGAACAGCAGACCTGAGTGAAATTTTACACAGACCTCTCTGGTTACACAGACACATGCCATCACCATAGTAGCCAACTGCTGAGGTGCAAGCTATTGACAGTTGATGAACTGATTCATTTGAATATTACGACATGTCCCTTGTCTCCTTCTCAGAAAATTGGACAAATGGCTAATCTGTACACATTTTGAATCTAAACGTATCTATCCTTCTGTTGGTGTCCCCGACTGTTTGTGAATCATTTATCCAAGCTTAACCACTTTATTGGGCCCACCTGTGGCCTAGCAGCAGTCTGACTGCAATTTCTCCAGAAATGACAGAAAAAACCTCATAAAAGAAGGTGCAAGTGATGCGTTTCTTTATCACGCTTCAATCGCTACCACCTAAATGAGAGTTTTATAAGTCTATTGATTTAGATTTTGGGTAATGCTAGCAGAAAGAATTTCCTAATTGTAAATGCTCAAATTTAACGCTGAGACTGAAAGGAAGGCACATGCATGCTCTCTGGCTCTCTTGCGAAAAAGCTATGCATACAGATGGCTCAGTTAGACTGAGCTGCAGATGCGTTTGTGTACAGAGCTGTTCCCTTCAAAACTTCCCATACCAACAGATTTTCACTCCAAACTCATCGCATTACTGAAACTTGCTCAAGAAATCCCTCTCTGTCATATTTGAGTACAAAGGGGAACCCCTTTAGCAAATTATCTGATGTGTCGTATCCAGACATGTAAAGCACAGATACAGTACAACTGTGTAGGTTCTCAGACATCCAGGTCATGATAATCCAAAGAGCTTGGAAAGAAAAGTGACTGGACTACTTTAAGTCCAGTTTTAGAGAAACTTAAATAAGTCCAGCCACTTTTCTTTCCAAGCTCCTTAGATCACAGATACTGTCTTACAGACTTTTTAAACAACCACAAAATGTGAACTATGTAGAAATGCTACATTGATTAAAGTGGTAAAGAGTGAGATTGTGAGTGCTTGTACAGCATAATATAGGAACAAATCAGTCTCATCAAAGCAGACAGGGCATTTCAGTCTGAACATATGAAATATGACATGCACATTATCTTCATTTCAAATGTATTCAGTTTTTAGGGATTTCCAACAGGATGTATTTGTCAGTCCAAACGGTCACACTGTTTGGATAAAAGGCGAAAGAGAAATGTTTTAATTATCTGTATTAGTTTGAACAAGGCTTCAACTCAAAACTATACCAACTCCCTCAAGACTTGTTCAAAGCTCATCCATCAAGACATTAAGAACAAACGGGTGAGTGGTCAGGAGGGGTCCCACGTTGCTCTTACACAAAACAACTAGCGACTGGTACTTTACCCCCTCCCGTCATCCCACAAGCTCAAACACGCCTCTCCCTTCACCTCTCCCCCCAGTCTACGGACCTGCCCTCACCCCGCTCTGTCCTTCCATTCAAAGACTATTGTGCCCTCCTTTTCAGTCATCCTCATATCACCCATAACAAATGAGCCCTGTATTTTCTTCTTTCCCCTCCTCTTCTCCCCCCTCCTTTCTTTTATTTTTTTCCCATTCTCTAACTCGCCTGCTTTCTCTCCTTCACTCAGTGCCGATGAAAGGCAGGCATTGAGCCGGCAGTGGCATTCCAAAACCTCAGGCCTCGGCTCCACTGTGTCTGGCTATTCAACACTGCTGGGAGCCATTAGTTTAAGTAAGGCCTGACCCGCCTGCTCACCCACGGAAAACCATCACATCTCCTATTACACTCCACGCACGGAGGGGAGACACAAAGCTGCTCTTTGGGTGCGACAAGTGTGTTTAAGAGAGCAAAACAAGATGGAGACAAACAGAGATGAGTAAGTGTAATAAGTGGGAGATGCACGCGTAAGTGTGTGTTTATGAGCGAGAGGGAAAGTAAGCGAGAAAGTGCTTGTGTGTTGGTATGAGGGAGAGTGAGAGAGCGGCTGCGTGTGTGCTTGAAATTTATGAGCGGTGGGTCACACGCTCGCTTGGCTGCATCTTCCTAAAGTTTCCACACAGCAAAGCCAAGTGCATAGCCACACGCCAAACCCTTCTCACCAATAACGCCGCTTAAACGATATTCAACAACCACACACTTTTCAAAGTCTCTCCAGCTGCTCTCTTGTTTAACTTATGTAGCAGATACACCGTCGGGGATATCCATCTATAGCGCTTATAGTTTAATCTTTAAATGCATGCAATTTTGATAATTGGAAAATGATACCACAGATCAGAAGTTGCTCCGTGTTGCCAGCCTCACCCAATTGTCGGCACATAAACATGAATAGCTCTCATAAACAACTCCATGTTTGGGAGACGTTTTGTGTTAAAAGAGCGTGCGCTTGCTAAAACTCGGACAAGCCCACACACAGACGTAACATATACAGTGAGTAACTACATTCTGCACATTCCTTTAAGGACAACATGATATACTTTAGTGGCAGTTTTGTTTAAAGCAGGGAACAAATAACAAAAAGGTTTTTTCCACATCTGAAATTCATCATTTATATAATATGAAATAATTTTTTTGTAAAGGACAACACTTCAAGAGGACAAACTTGAAACTCCCAAACGGTTCATGTTCTTTGTTCATAAATAGCAGCCACACACACACACAAAAGCGTCATAACAGAAGATCTCCTTTTGATGAATTAAAAAGTCCTAAAGTTGAGTTTTAGCAACCATCTCTCAATTTCGCTGAGAGCATCAAAAAATTTGAAGCTGAACAGTTGTTTGTTTTCTATAAGGTATATGATGACAACGACACCTATGATTTAATGTTACTTTAGACTGTTTTTGTACCTGATGTGTGAAGTTCCCTGCTACCAGCAGGTCATTCTCTATGAACCTTATATCTCTCTTTCTCTCCCCGAGGCTGCAGGAGCAGCTGTGTTGTTCTCTTCCCTGGCGATGGCCACACCTGTGATCTGCAGGTGGTTCATCTGGCAGTGGAGCCGGGAACACCTGGCCGGGCTGAGATAGAGCCTCCAGGCTTTACTTTCAGTGTGTGTTTGTGTGTGCGTAATAGTGTTTGGGATTTCTGAAGGGCTCAATTAAAGCTGAGGGAAGATAACGGCTGGCTTTGCTAACACACACCCACGCACACATTCAGAGGCATGTGTTGGCATTTCCCTAGGTTAAGCCTCAGGGATGTTTGGACTTGTCAGTGTTGCAGCATAATCTTCAGATGTGTCTGCTGAAGACTAATAGAATGACAGCAGTATTTACAGTTTTGCTCGGTATGATTCTTTTTCTTTTAAAGATATAGCAAACAAAGCCAAACCTCCTCCTGCTTTCCTTAATCTTGTGAGCCAAGTGCCCTGAATATCCCAGCGAACAACAGGGGACTGTGGCATCACCTGCTTCGTCGTTGTTTTGCATACTCACTGCGGGTATGACATCTAGCTACAGTACTCTGCTGGGACAAACAAGCAAAGACAATAAGCAGATACACCAGCTGAGGACAAGATAATAAACAGTTGCACCAAGAACATGGTACATGTTGAGAGCAAGCACAGACAGTCTACAATGAAAGTTTGTGTATGTGTCTGTGATTAGCAGGCAAGAAATCAGAGTAAGGACACATGAGGTGAACTTGACAAAATCCATAAAATTCACAGAGGAAAAGAACAGCTTGAGAGTTATATCGACTTTGGCAAAAATCACACGTTCAGTGTTGTATTTGCTGCATGCGCGTTCGTGCGTCAAATATGAAAAGCATATCAGGCCAAGGCTTTACATCATCTCCATTCAACTATTTGTCATGGGGAGATGTGATATACTGGGTCAGACACAAGCTGCGCTTGTTGCACATGCTTACCATAAACACTACACATGTCGCAGCTGACAATTAATGATTATTTTGATGTATTACTTGAATATATAAAAAAACTAAATAAGACTTAAGGATTTCGTTGTATTAAAACAAAAACATTTCAGAAGTGACAGATTGAACAGGGGAAAAGGAGATTGGTTTTAAAAGCTGTGATATTGCTTTTTCATCTTGTCAGACCCTGCACTGTGTTTTCTCACATGAGTCTTCAATAATAACTCATACACAGCTGGATGTCAGCTTTCTTCTGGCCAGTGACAGGCCAGCTGCAGCTGTGTTGAGCTGGACTCAACACAGTAGACCAGACAGACGAGTGTGGATGGAAAGAGGAAAAAAGGGCCAAACAAATAGAGGAAAAAGGGACAGAAACATAGGGAGGGAATAGAGGGAACAAAGAAAGGATGGATGGAAGGAGAGAGAAACATGAGACAGAAACATGAGGTGAGAAAGAAGAGCCTGAGTAACCCTGGAAGGCGTGGAGAAAAGGGTAACCAATGCTAACTCCTCTTTGTCTGAGCCAAGTGGGAAATGATGGAAGGGGGTGAAAGGCATGAGAAGTGGGAACAGAGAGACAGGCATTAAGAAAGCATAATATGGTAATACGTTTCTTTCACTTGCTTTTTTTCCTCAGCCAGATTGCTTTGAAGTGACTGGACACTTTTAGTCCCAGCCAGTGTCCGTCACTTACAGTCGACAAACAAATAAATGCCTGCGCACAACCACATGACTTGCATCCCTTACTCCAAAATGATTTTTTTTTTTTTTTTGTCAGTCTGTTTTTTCACACGATAATTTAAAGGAAAGACTGTTAACAGATGAACAAACAAAAGCGAAAGAGGCTTTAGTCCCTTTTGGCCGAGTTCTTCAAAAGCCATATGACAAATATGCAAAACCACTCTCAAATACTGAAAGCCGCCTTTTTGGCATAGTCAAATGTGTCAAAGCGATGTTTACGCTACCAGTGACACCTGAGTACAGAGGTCACGGCAGTGGTTGGCAGTATAACAAAATGAGAGTATTAACAACACTCAGGAGCCAAGCTGAGACCTGCAATCAAGACTGAAAGGCACAGCTGGGTTATCTTTCAAAGGTGGAGAAGTGATGTTTGGTTAAAAGAGTAGACGAGCACGGACACTCTTAATATCCCCCGTCTCCTGTACGCCTGGTATTTCTGAGGATTGTTATTGCCGGGTGATCCTCAGTGCAAGATCACATCTGGATCCGATTCTCTCAGCCGATCTGTGCAGCACCGCACAGCAACAAGAAACAGCTGTGCAAAACTGGCTTCAATTAGCCTCACATTCTCCCTGACAGTTAATCCCTTTCTACTCCCATTCTCTCACTGTTTTGTTCCTTTAACTGTTAGGTCACTTCTGTCTTTCTTTCCCTCTTCCCCCCCTTTCTTTCAAACCTTTGCTTCAGGTTGCCATACTGTCTGAAGTAATAGACATGGGATCACAGAGGGTTGAATTGGAAACAGACAACGGGACAGAAAAGCTCAGAGGTCTCACGAAACATAAAACATGACAAATCCCATCTGTTTAAATAGACTGATGATGCAGTATGCAGCGGTTTAGGCTGCAGAGATGATATACTTTCATTTCCTGTAAGAAGGGAGGAAATTCTGTTTATTACAGAGTTCATTTAAATCTTTGACTACAATTTTCACTGCAAATGAAGATTAGCACTAGATATATGGCACGTGCAATTAAAGCCTATTCAAATAGTCTATTCAGATTATTACTCAGACAGATGGTGCCAGAATCTTTGCTGTGTATGACACATTTGGCAAATTGGGCTACAAAGTAACCCGATAAATCCAGACTTTAAACATCTCTTCAACCACTAAAACCACACTTAGCAAACACTCCAGTGTGATCCAGCAGTGGAACATGCTGAATAAAATGTTGCCGCTCAGAAGTAATTAATCAAACTCAGCTAAACTCAAACGTGTTTAATTGCCCACAGTCTCGACTCAGCTGAACTGCAAGTAATCCGGCTCAGAACGGTCCTGCAATAGGAAATGGGAGCCAGATTTAAGGCAATGTAGTCGATCTGATGGGCTTGATGAGCAAATCTGCAAGGTTCTGCAGTCATTGTAGCCTTGGGGCCTGAGTAAAATACTAACAGGTGGTAGTGTTGGTTGAAAAGACCCACGCAGAGACCAGAGGGAGTGAGAAGGATACTGGGCTCACAGCCTGACACACAAAACACACACGCACACCCAAGTACATGCATTATATAAAAACATAGCCAACCACATGCATGACACACAGCCTTACAAGCTACAAGCATTTATAACACACTGGGAAAAAAAATACTTTCACACATTACAACATACATAATGCATAATGCAGACACAACTGCATGCAAGCTATCAGTCTACACAGACAAGAAACAGTGCAGGGGTGACTCAAATGCTCTGCAGGCACCTTTCTCTACCTCCAGCACGGGGAAATTCTCCCACATGGCAAAACACTAAGGGCCCACGTCTGGCAATGCTAACAGCCCACTCAAGCCAAAACCAATTAAAAGTCTCTAATGCAAACCTGCAGGGCCCCTTTGTCGTTTATTTCCCCTTTTTAATGTCAGAGGATTGGAATCTGACTCTGTAACCCACCCCAAAGAGAACAAGAGGAGGAGGAAAATAATCTGAGTTGAAGATTATCCATATGTTTTCGAGTAGAAATAATTAAATCAAGAGAGAATGGAAATGATCAACTATGGTGTAGCAATGTTGAAACAAATGCTCTTCACTACATTTTTTCCCAGTGAACTTCGAACATCCATCCTTCCCAGAGGGCTTTTTAGCTTTCTGCATAGCATCAAATTACTCTAACTAAACAGCAATTACGGTAAAACAGAAGAGTACCCACGTTTTATCCTTTCTGATTTAAGACTGGAACCAAATTTTCCAAAACAATAATCACTTTCAAATCCAGCATCCATCATGTATGTAGTTTTCCATTACAGTATACACTCTGCTGCTCCCTGGTGGCCATTGTAACTCTGTCATCATCATCATCGCCACCCTCACCACCAAAACATCAGCATCTTATTAAGTTGATGTGTTTGTCATGTGATTATTTGTTATTCTGTGGTGAGAAAGAGACCAAATGGAGTCTTCACAGGGGGTCATAGCAACACATGTCCAGAGTCAAGCCTTCAGGCTCCGCTGACCCCACTTGCATCATGCGTTGGTCACAATTGTTTCAACAGAAGGTGCCAGACCCTTTATTGTGGTTCTCACATGTGGACTACTGAGCAACCAAGTGATGCTATAAATCCCGTGTTTAAACACATCCATTCCAATCAAATCCACACTTAGCAACACGCATAAGTGGAATCCAGTCACACCGCAGTCAAGCTGCATTGCATGGCTGTACTATTGACCCCCAGTGTCAGCAGTACAGCAGGAAGAAACTACAGGCAAAGAGGGGAAAAAAAGTCCTCCTGGCATAAAGCAGGAGCTCCAGCCTGGCTTCACACCGCCTGGTGTTTTTGTCTTGAAAAGCTGTAAACTCCAGATGGTGGAAAGAGAGGAAAAAAACTTAGTCTGGTGGATTAAGGGCTCCAAATCCTTCACTGAAAAGACACATAGACCACAAGCTGCTCTTCAATCAAATGGGAGCATAATAGCTGTGTTGTGGGGGATATATGAGGGATAATGCATCCAACAGAGTATGTGTTATGCATAGTTTATTCACTCTCTTTAATGGATCCTAATGAGCGTAAGATCTTACCAGACAAAGGGATAACCGAGTTTTTGTTTGCTCATCATAATGATTTGATGTAATGTGAAGTAACACTTTGAATGGGTGTTTTTCCGAAGACTCAGCCTCCCCTCTGGCAGAAGATTCTGATAGCAACACTCTTTCAATCACACATTAAGTAGATAAAGTTCTACTTTATTTTCATTAGGAGGCAAAGACGTCTCTTTAACTGAGACGCTGGATTTTCAATTATGCAACGCGAGAACAGGACACACCGGCCATTAGTTCAGCACTATGCATAAGAGCGCAGGTGCAAAGACATCAAGAACACACTTGTAAATATTCACTATATCAGATAAAAGATCACTTAGGCGCACAGGATGCTTTTCGATATGGAAAAAAATAAAGACGAGGTTTACTTACGAATTAAAGCACTCGGCATTCCGACCATGCCCTTCGTCTTTATGAGTGTTCTTGCTCTTGGCAGAATGTTGGTTGGCGTTTCTTTTCAAGCACTTTCTCTCGCTTATTATTTTTATTTTTATTATTATTTTTGGCAGATCTTCCTCCACACCAAACTCCCTCTAAACACTTTCGAATTATGAAGAAACAATGAAGCACGATCTGCCGGAGACAATCGGTCCGGTCCGACGCCAGGCTTCAGGTATGTTTTCTCAAACGCAACAGAGAATATTTGAGTGGGCGGTACTAATTGTAAGCATTTAAGCAGAAAGCCAATAACGCTCGTTTGCAGCAGGGAAACAGTAATGATTAACTCCCAGCGGCAACAATAGGACACCAGTTCAGCTCGCATAATCCTCACGGCAGACACACTTCCATTGCCTTGAGCAAAGTCGTTTATGACCGCAACTTGATGGTGTATCGATTTTGTTTTTCATAGCCTAAATCTATTGATCGGAAGGCTTCCACTAATTGTCACTGAAACGAGCAAAGACGAGAGAATATGGTGGATATCGATGTTAAATTTTGAGCATTTGGACAATAAACTTGCACGCAAAGTTGAATATTTTGTGTGTCATCTGTTGAGTGAAAGTCACAGATTGCTCTGGATAGCATCCAGACTCTCACCTGTTATTATTATTTTTTTTTTTACCAGCAAAATATTTAGATGCTGGCTGAGAAGGCTGTCAACTATACCACCCCCAAGACACTCATATACACACCCAGCCACCATCATCTCTCCATCCACCCCTCCCACACCCATCCACATATGCCACACGCTCTTGTCCACCCCACACCGCCTCCTCCTCTTCTCCCTTCCAGCAATCC
>VURO01021515.1:0-14328 GCA_015108175.1 Pelvicachromis taeniatus
TGTTTATTTTAATTATTATTTATTATTATTTTTTAATTTTTTTTAACTTGGAAATTGTTTTAGTGAACACTTAATAAGCTAATACTTTGAAGGAAAAGTGAAAAGATTTTGCTCGTATTCGTTTAAGCTTCACGACACTGCTTCAGACGAGCTACGGGAGCGCGCATGGGATAAGATGCGTAAGCGCTCCCGGTCTCTAGAGGCTCAGTGTGAGATTAATACATAAAGATACAGCCAGAAACATTATACATTAACATTAAACAGTTTTTTAAAAGATTTCTCTTGTTTGTCTTTTGGTACAGTTCAGAGTATAGAATTTAGTTTGTTCATTTTGCTTATTATTTTTTGTATGTTATTTCAAATTCTCAGGCACTTCAGTTCCTCTGTTTGTCAGTTTTTTTTTTAAAGTTTATATATTGTTATATAACTGTTTTTTGTTTTTATCGCTTAGGTCAAATAAAAGTGCTGAATGAAAGTTTAGATTTCACAAGGTCCATAAGAACTGAACGTCACGCGCGCATAAAAAAGCATGCGTAATCTCTTTGGCTCTCTGTCGTTAAGACAACCAGGTCTATCGGAAAAAAATGAAGCAAAATAAATACGATGAAATACAAAATTAAAAATAGCTAGAAGTTGAAAATAAGTGCCAATCAAATATAAAGTTTTACATCGCTGTAGCTCACGATCACTTTCAGTGAATTTGTGTGTGAAGTTTGATACTTTAGCTTTAAGCTCCAGTGTAAAAACATTGGAAAGTTTGAGCTTATTGTATCTCACTGTTTAAATAATTATGTGCAAATTATTTCTTATATATACGTGTGTATTCATAGTACATTTTAATGGCATCGCTTTGAATTAATGTTCCAAACATATTTTTTCATGTTACAGATTATTTCAATAACTGTTCATGTTTGTTTTTTTTAAACAGTTACCTTCCTCCTTACACTTGTAAGATCACAACAATGAAATTAAAGCCAAATATTTTGGTGGTGGCTATTTGACTGAAAGTGTGATGATAATCTATTATATCTTGTAAAGAGCGGAATGGGATAATGTCCTGGCCTGAATCACTGCACAAACACAATTTTAACCACATACATCCATACAGCAGAAATTCCAGCATAACAAAGCGGCATTTTATTACACTGTTAAGGAGCAGAGAAGAAAACTGTCTTCATTTTATTACATAATAACATGTTCATCATAGCCGTTTCATCTACTCTCATCACATTGTAACAGTTTCAGAGGTTGATTTCCATCTTATTAAATACGAACAGAATAAATAGTTAATCCTGAACTGCCCACAACTTTCTCTAAGGTGAACATGCACCAGAGAGAAGCCTTCTGAGAACCAGGTTTTATTGGTACACTGGACCTTTTTTCCCCTCACACACACATTAATTGTACCAAACACACACGCGCATACTTACCACACGCTCACACATTCTTACAGACTAAACTGCACAAATCCTGCAGTTTTGTTAGTGATGTGTTAATTGCACAGGTAGAGTAGCTCTTGTGCAATCACTGATGTACAAAGTGACACTGGTGGGAACATGCTGACTGGGTGGCTCAGCTAAATATCCCACCTGCTTTACACTAGAAATGCAACATTTGTCCATGTTATGTAAAAATAAACAAAGAGCAAAGAGAAATAAATTACTAGCACGGCCTTCTTCACACTTGCACTTGCAATGGAACTTAAAACAGCTAGGCACCATTGCACAGACCCAATCAGGGATTCTCATTAGCAGAACATTTCTGGACAAGTTCAGCATTGAAAAAAAAAATTTTTTTTCCTTCACCTGTCTCATGAATAAAGACTTACGAGCTAGCCGGAGAACCACAAAAACTGAAAATCAATTTATTTATTTCTGTTTTTAATTCCACGTGAAAGGCTAACTACGCAACCTCGTGACAAAGGTCCTGTCAGGTGTGGGCCTAAAAACAGGAACCACGAGCAAACGTCAATTTCTTATACTTTAAGTGGAGATGATATTCAGGCGTTACAATGTAAACAACAATGAACAGCAAAACAAACAATACTAGGTTTTTTTTCCCCTCTGCATTGCACAACTCATACTGACAAGTCTGAATTCCTGATTATCACATTTTGCATTTCATTGAAACTGTGCTGCTCATATGGCTAATGTTAATGGTTTCAAAGTGGCTGTTTTTAGCAGGTTACTTTAATGGATGACTTCTATGTTGTGACTATATGAGACTTAAGGGCTTAAACAAAAACTACTAGATGGACAGAGTATTATTTCAAAATTAAAGACATTCCTCATTTATGCCAGAGAAATTAAACAATTCTTAACCAACTGTAATGGGACACTTAAAAATGGATGTTGAAAAATGAAGGTAAAATAAGTTAAGCTTCCTGCTTCCATTCTGAATAAATTGCATGTGAAGAGCAGCTTTCTTCAAAACCCTTAAATATAAAGCAGTGGTGAGTTATTTACAGCCTGTACTGGAAGAGAAATCGAGCCTAGAAGTGATTTGTATAGTCCAGTCGTGACAGAGACGTTGTCGCGTGTCAGACATCAAAGATTTAAAGTGAGACTATTCAGCAGCAGCTACAGGACCTCCTTAATAAGCATTAATGCCTTCTAGTTTCTGAAGCGTCAATGCAGACTCAAGCGAACTAGGTCACAGGAAGAAGAAAAGAAAATAATGAGTTGTTGAAAACCAAAGGTCTAAAAAAATAAAGTTTTGTTTATTCTCTGCATTTATAGTTTATTATTCCACACTTTTGGTTCAACCTTCTTCAACACAATGAGCAATCAAAGAAATTAAACCATGAAAGCGCTATGTACATGCAAAGCCCACTTGGATTTGCTCAGTTCAGGGAGCCAGGAGCGGGATAGTTGTGTTTGTGAGCAAATAGGTCAGTCATGATGCACTGAAAGTATAGGCTGCCTGCAGATGGGGCAGGTGTTATTTTCAGAGAGCCAGCGGTCAATGCAGTGGACATGGAATTCATGAGAGCAGGGCAGGCGGCGCAGCTTGTTGCCTTGGACATACTCGTTTATGCAGACACTGCAGGCTCGACCAATCTCCCCCTCCAGGCTGGCCTGACCATACGTACGAGTTGATAGATTGTCAATCTGCTCTTTGGTCAGGCCCCTCGGATGTTCGTCATCCTCTTCATCATTGAGCAGGAAGAAATGCGCCAGCCGCAAGATGGGTAGAGTACCGTTCTCTACTAGGTTGTTGGTGTCTCTGCTGGTAGCTCGTCCGTCTGTGGTGCTCACTATTCCCCCGAGCCTAGCGTGCCCATTCTGGTCCTCATCACTTCCCATCAGCCCCACCCTCTCCTGAACTACCCCACCCGTACTAACCTGGCCAGGTGCACTCTCATATGTATTCAGGCGACTGCCCGGGCTGTTGTTACTGTTTGTACTGCTAGGATCTGAATGGTTAGGTGCAACAGTTTCAGAATCGGCCTCCGTCTCCATTAGGGAGCTAAGCTCTCCAAATCCAGTCATGATCTGGCGCAAGATTGAACGTAGGGCAGTGGAGTTGGGTTCACCCAGGCCCGTTTCACTGATACGCCTCAGAGGAATCCGTATAGTGCTAACGTAGGTGCGAATCCCAGCTCGCTCAGAGCGAGAGATGGTGCGTCGAAATCCACCGCTGTCGCTTTCAAATGTCACGGTATTTTCAGCAACACGAGCACGAGATCGTGTTCTGCTGGCGATACTGTCTCTATCGCGGTTTTCACCAGGTCGAATCCTTCTCACCTGCAGGTCCAACATGATGGTCGGATGTCGTCGCACTGCTGAACTTCCTGCTCCTATTACTTGCGATTCACTTTCACGTTCAACCATCTCTACAGCTGGCTCCGTTGGAACAACGTGTTCTGACACAGTCCCTCCAGTCTCCACTGACACAGAGGCTGTGCCACTGCCTGATTCAATAGTATTAATGGATGAGCTGCTGGAATCACTGCTGGATGGCAGAGTGGTACTAGCAGCACTAACTCTGTGTAAAGGGGAACGACTTCGCCTTGACACGCGAGATGAAAGCCCACTTCCATACGCAGCTCTGCGTGCGCGACCATGCGATCGAGTCCTACTGCCACGGGATTCGTGTCCCGCTGCTGGAGCCTGTGTTGCAGACTGGGATGACACCCGGGGGCAGTCTATAGAAGCAGGCGCATCATTATGCCCCTGCTCTCCTTCTACATTCAAGGCTTGCTGTTGCACAGGTATAGTTTGATCAGGAGGAGGGTTTGAAACATTGGGAGGAGTTGCTAAAGAGTGCAAAGTGCCACCTCTCCTTTGAGTAGCAGCTGAGGAAGCCACTGGTGGAGGAAGTGCAGGGGGGCTCATAGAAAGTGTGGTAGTGCTGCTGCGTGTACGCCGTGTCTGCACCCGCCTACTGATGGCTGGGCGGGGAGTAGGGTACGGGGCAGGCCTTGGCGTGGTTGAAGGGCGAGAGGTTGAAAAGGAGGAAGCAGTTCGTATTGAGGGTGATGTGTTGGGGGCAGTCACTGGTGGGTCTGAGGCGTCCACAGTCTCATTATGCTCCCCTGGCTCTGGCTGGTCATGGTTGATGTTGATCTCCAGGCTAAAGCGGAATTCTCCACTGTTAGGGTTGGTCCGGCTGACAGCACGCCATGTCTGATTGCCACTCTGTCCACTGCGAGTAGCATTACCAGTGCGTCTGAAAGTATTCAGCCACTCCAGTAATGAGTCACCATTAGAAGTTTCTGCTCCGGGTTCTGTGCCCCCTGTAGGAAGAAGCAGAAGAAGAAAAGAAAAAAAAAAAGGTTAAGACTACGTAAACTAATAATATTCATCATTAAATTTACTCTCTTTAACAGGTAGTATCTAGCTTGCTCGTGTTCACTTGCAAAAATATGAAAGCCATTTTAAAATATTCAAAACCAGTACTTAGAGTGCATTTACTGTCAGGCTAAAACATAAATACAAAGGAAGTTCAACAAACCATGTTGTTTTGTTTGGCACCAGCTTAGGCAAGATTTAAAATAAATACCAAACCTTCACAGACCATATTGTGAAAGATGTTGTATGTCATCCTTTTTTTTTTTTTGCTGTCAAAGTCCTTAAAGATTGTTGTTTTCCTGTCACTGTTTTTATTTTTTTAAAATCACAAATTAAGTAACTTTTGGTTGCTCCATTATTTCCTAAAGCTGGGTACACATTGAAAATGATTAGTTCATTGGACATTGCTTTGAAGCTGATGGCCAGTCACTTGTTGACATTCTCCAGTTCCCTAGGTAACCCCCTAATAAGTTTATTACCAGGTCATATGTCAATCATGGGTAGTGTTCATTCTCATTACTAGTCTGTTCATTTACTCCCCTGGAAGTTGACAAAGGTTTATCACAAGTGACGCCCACTTCCTGTCCCCAGGGGTCATTTTGTCTATATTCACTTGAATTTTGATGACTTTCTACAGTCTCTAGTCACCACACTGCTGTGAATTGCTTCCAGTGTGTATGCAGCTTTAGGGGTCGCCACAGCAGATGGATGCCTAAAGGCCCCAGTATACCCTCTTCGTTTTGTGACTTCAAACGTCAACAGTGCTTGTCACATAACCAATTCTATCTGTTCTCATTGGACAGGTGCAGGTCGCTGCTGAATGATAACTGTGGCCACTCAGACACTACCACCACATTAGTGCTGATATAGGAAGAAAAGTAGTCAAAACTGGAAGTAAAGACATTTAAAATAAATCCGGAGAAATCTTTTTTTTTTTTATCTTTTCAAACTGCTGCAGCATCTCCCCAAGTATAATCTGTGAATCTCTGAGCTTTTCTACTGATACATCGTTAAAACTGCAGTGAGAACTGACATGATCGTAAACTCTTGTCTTAAACCCTGCTGCGGAGCCAGCAGCACAATCTGCCAGGTTACAAAAGTCAGGAGGTGCATGACCAGCCAAAACGACAGCGAATGGTGAACAGTTGGGTCTGTTTCTCACCCGAGAATCAAACCACTGATCTTTTGCATGTAAGGTGAATGTTTCACCATTATACCACAGAGGCATTTAACTCAATAGTGACATTGGGGTTTCAAATAACAAAAAACATCATGAAAGCCAGATCTGGAAAGCTCAAGAGAAGATGTCCTTCCTACCTGCTCCTCGTCTCCCACCAGCACCTCTCTCCTCTCCCTCACCGCTGCTGCTCTGCTGCTCTGCAGACTCAGAAGTCTGCGAGCGCTGCTCGGTTGAGGGTTGAGATGACAAACGCTCCTTTGCTCCATCCAGACGCTGGCGGAGCTCTTCAGCAGTCACCTCCCCTGTAAAACAAAGATTTCATGGGGTTTGTGTTTTTTGTACACTAAAAATAAATGTGGGTCCAGACACAACAACACAGTGCAAAAGCATCAAGTGCCCCTCCTTACCAGGAGTGCCCAGCAGGTTGCCATCTCTCATTAGACGGTACTCCTCTTCACTCAGTTCATTAATGAAGTGATAGTACGCCTCCTCCCTTCGAAGACGCTCTGCCTGCCTCCGCCGTTCATCTCCCCCACCAGGAGGGTCCATCACCATATAAAGTGCTGGCAGACAAATAAGCAAGAGTCAGTCAGTCACGGATGATGTGTCACTTTCAGTTTCCGTCTGTAGATATTTGTCTTTCTAATATGTTGCAGATGTGGCAGCAAATGGTTATCTGACTCAATTATGGACAGGCAAAGATCAAATAGTTATATAGCAAGCAGTTACTATAATTAATACAAGCGCAAAACACAGTGCAAATATGAGCTGTTTGCTCAACGTTATCTTTGAGTGACAATTTTCCCAAGGGCAACAGTTAAATCAACGCCATCCATTTTCTGTCGAAAGACTCACACCAAAAGAATGGAAATGGCTACGTTAATCTTGCTAGCGTTAAGCTTAGAGGCTAGCGCCGAAAAATAATCAAATTCAATATGCATGCACATGCTCAGTTAAATCCCTACCACTGTAAACCTAAGGGGTAGTGCAACAACCACGAAACCTAACATTAACGCAGTGACAACATTATCCACGGAAGGCCATGTTGAAGGCAGCGGAATAAAGCAACAAAACTGGCGTTGTCATCCTGGTTAGCCACCAATCAGCGGCGTAATCTCAAAGACGGACACGCCAGGCGTCCAATCAGCGCTGAACACAGGCGGGACGTGATAAACCGAAAGGGAGGCTTCCTCCATGTAAACGCAAGACAAACAGTGAAAGACAAAGAATCTCGTCGGCGCTATTAGAGAATTACAAAATCAAGATGTTGACACATAGTAGTGATTAACAACAACACTGGCTCAACAATAAAATCAGAATTGTGGACATTTAAAAAGTCATTTAAGTGCGCAATGCTTCAGTTGCTAACTCAGCGCTAGCTCGTTAGCACAACCAGCGTTAGCGACTATCACTTAGCTCCGCTAGCCGACTCACCAGCAAGCTCCGAGGCTCATTAACTTATCATAAATTATTATGACAGAGCATTTTCTCAAGCAGTGGGTGTACACTGAACCTATCACTTAACCCTAGCACACTTTCATAAGAGATGACAGTGACTTGTAAAAGAATTTCGTACCTGACGAGGCAGCTGTAATATGGACGGTTCGCTTTGCTCCCTCTGCTCTCTCAAATCAAGATGGGACCAGCGGCGCTACACTACAGCGTCCGTCAAAAACAAGATGCCCGGCTATAATAGTTCCTACCTAACGTAACATCAACATAATTTGTTGGACTAACAGATAGCAATACATATAGGGTATTTCTGATTCTCTCTCAAAATTGCCACCTACAGAAATATCTAAAACTTTAAAGTTATATTCTCCGAAATTTGAGTTAGTAAGATTAAAAAACGGAAATTGTGATTTTTTTTTCGGTGGTGGAAACAAGCTTCCATGCCATATTAGGGTTCTTGTTTTCCTTTGTTTAAATTATATTAGGTATTCTAAATATTCAACTAATCACATATTGTATCTCAGTCATAACTGCCACTCTTTATTACCAATTCTAAAAAATTGCTGGCTGCAGTAGCTAAAATAGCTCTTCCAACATCTCAGTGTATGGTGAGTGGACACTGTCTTGGACAAACCATAGCAGTTTTTGACTTTTAAAACACTTTAAGCTGATTCCCTTTGATTTACAATGGGAGTGGGACCAGGAAGGACAAGATTAGAAATTAGCATATCAGAGGCACACCTCAGATTGAAACAAAATTAGAGAGGCAAAGCTGATATGGTTTGAACATGTGCAGAGGAGGGATAGTGGATATATTGGACAAAAGATACTGAAGATGGAGCTGCCAGGCAGGAAAGAGGAAGACCACAGAGGATGTAGTGAAAGAGGACATTCAGAGGCTTGGTGTAACAGAGGAGGATGCTAGAGATAGGGGCTGAGATGGAGACAGATGATCCACTGTGGTGACCACTAAAGAAGAAGATGATAACAAAGACTTTAAAAGTATATTGTTGTTGTTTTTTGTCTTCGTTTTTTACACGTTTCATTATTGTATCCTGTTTTCCCATTCAACCTTAATCTGCTTTGCCAGTCTTTTTCTTTTGACACAAAGCGCTATTTAAACCATACTTTACTTATTCTTTTGAATTAAAATCAAAGGCATGTCTGTTTTCTTTGTGGTGGACAGAATATGCAGATGTTTGTTTGCACAGCCCTATTATAGCCACGTAAAATCACATAATACGGCAAATAATAAGCTATCTTTTTCAGCATAAAGACGCTATGATGAAATCAAGTCATATCTCAGCTATGTTTGAGTCAGAGTGAGAATTTCCACGTGGTGTAGTCAGTCTAACCATTTTTTTTTTCTTTGGCTCTTTCTGTGCTGCAGGGCTGGCTTCACGACGTTTTACGACAATGCCGTGCGCGAATACGCCGTCGTTACCGAGTGAAGTGCGTCCCTTTGGAGCAGATACCGGCTGAAGAGAAACGCAGCAACAAGATAAAGGAATATATTTGGGGCTCCATTTCCACCCGGACTATCTCGGAGCACCGCGTATCTACCTTGGAGTTTTAAATTTAAGCCGAGAACTCGATGTGAAAGCCGGGCTGGAGGAAGGAAAAAGCCACGCTGGAGAAGGCAACTAGCTGAATTACCAAACCGAGCTCGGTAGAGGAGCCTAGTTGCCTCCCAAGCGACGCTTTAAAAAAAGGAAGGAGCGGATACATTCAGGCCAAACGGTGGTGAAAATGGACTATGATTTTAAAGTGAAGCTGACCGGCGAAAGAGAGCGTGTCGAGGACCTGTTTGAGTACGAAGGATGCAAAGTGGGTAGAGGCACCTACGGCCATGTATACAAGGCGAAGAGAAAAGATGGGTGAGTTGATGAGCAGCAAGGCCTTTTAGCCAGTGAACCCGTAGCCAGCTTATCCCCCCCACCTCCTGCCTTTCCTCTCATCTTCCAAATAAATGTTACCTTTCTCCTCTTCCTCCCCCTTTCAAGGCCTCATGCAGATGTGGGAGTGTTGCAGTGGGTTTGTGTAGAGACAAAAAAGAGCAGTGTGAGCAGGTTCAGCTCACACTGTTGGGATGCTGATGAAGCTTTGTGTCGCGCACAAAAAGACCGATATACGGTTTACCACCGGGACTGGAGCTGTGCCTTTTCATGCATCTGTTTTGTCATGTATATGCCTAACTCTAGGTACTATTTTTTTGTAATTTATTTAAGCATTTTTTTTAATTCCCTCCCCATGTGATACAGCAGGTGCATGTGTAAGCACTTGTTGATGTCTTCTTCTTTTTTTAAAGTCTTTGTTATACATGAGCTAAATGCGTCTAAAGAGACTTATACAAGATTTTGTGTGAATTCAAAAAATATATATCTTTAGTTATGCCCAGTTTTTGCATACTTTAGTTTGTTTTGGGGTTGTTGTTTTTTTTTTAAACTCCTTTTAATCACAATTTTTTATGCTTTATGCCTTTGCATGAAATAAAGTAAGGGAAATGGCTGAACCCTTACTGTAGACTCATCTGATGCATGGTTAGTGTGCTAATCCCCCAGGATGCCAGGGCACCACCCACCTTTCTTCCTAAAACTTTCCTGCTGTTTCTAATGTGAGCCTTGTAACAGCCTCAACTGTCTGGACCAGAGCTGGGGGAGAGCTCAAGACGGTTAAAGCTACTAGTCCCGTTACTACAGCCCGGACATACTGGCAGCAGGAACCACACAAAAGAGCCCTAAAGTGTTTAAAGATGTCTGTATTTTGCTTTAGGAGCCTGCTTTTTTTTATGAGACTTTTTACCAGAGTTGCGCTGCTGCTTTTGGACGAGGCCTGAGGAGGCACAAAGCTTGGGTTTATGAGATGATTTAGGCTTGGCAGAGGGAGGGGTTGTAACCAATTCGTTCAAGTAAGCGCCAGTGCTCTGCTTGTCCCTTGCCAGCTGCCAGACAGGCACCGTTTCCTTTCCCTCTCTATTGTTTTGACCCTCAGAGGTGAGCTTGATTACACAAATTTGGAGGTAATGCAACTCGGCCTCTTCTTAGAGTCCCACTGGCAGCTGCCAAGTGCCCCCCTTTATGTTGCTGTGCAAACGACTCTCAGGGGGCCCTCAGTCTGGACTGGTCTGGTCTGGTGTTGATGTTGCTCTACCTTTCTGTGTGTGTGTGTGTGTGTGTGTGTGTGTGTGTGTGTGTGTTTGTAGGAAGGACGATAAGGACTACGCCCTCAAGCAGATTGAAGGCACTGGCATCTCCATGTCAGCCTGCAGAGAGATTGCAGTAAGAGCTGCTTGGCTTACTCTGTTCCTTTTGTTTGGTCTGTGATTAAACACCTTCTTGCCATTCCAGTTGCTTTATGTAACGTCTGAATGACCTTCAAACACTAGTTTTTAGACAGTAGACTCAGAATTAATGATATAAAGTATCGCCTCACAAGCGGTTTTCTTTAAAACTTGTTACTACCAAAGATTGAAAGTGTTCAGTTGAGGAGATGATATCGTGTCCACCCTGTTGTTTAAGTATAATGTCTGGTAATGAGTACAGTCACAAAAATAAGTGCAGAGTTTTTCTTTCGTTACGTCATTTTCATTTATGATGTCTGTAATGAAATTGTGTGGTTGGCCTTCTGAGTGGGTTTGTATGTTGCAGCTGCTGCGGGAGCTGAAGCACCCCAATGTCATCTCCCTGCAGAAGGTTTTCCTGTCACATGCTGACCGTAAAGTATGGCTGCTCTTTGACTATGCTGAACATGATCTCTGGGTAAAATGCAAACACGCAACACACACATATTCACACACTGCATGACATGACTTATCACACATATTAGAGTGATGCATGTTGGGGTTCTTTTTTTTTTTTTTTTTTTTTTTTGCACATCCTTTCTTCTTAAAAATGCCAAATCCCTTTTAATGCCGATCCATTTGCCATCAATCAGTAATAAGGAGTGCAACTTAAAATGGTGCAAATTATGCACTGGTAAGTCTCATTAAAGCACACGCACAGAAGTATTGCACATTGAGCAGTTAATCCTCTACTGCATTACCGTTGACAGAAACAGCTGGCAGAGAATCAGAACAGAGTTAGATGCCATTTTCTGCCACAGAGCTCCAACAATTGCATTCCCCTCCCAAGGAAGTGGAAACACATGTCACAAACATTAGGCTCTCTCAACTCGCCCGCAGCACACTTACATTTTTGTGATCATATGTAGCAAAAGAACATGCATTTCAGTCATTCTGTACGTGTGCACCCCTGCTCACTGTTTACCCTTTCTTTCCATAGCACATTATTAAGTTCCACAGAGCATCTAAGGCCAACAAGAAGCCGCTTCAGTTGCCTAGGGGAATGGTGAAGTCTCTGCTCTATCAGATTCTGGATGGCATCCATTACCTTCACGCTAACTGGGTCCTCCATAGAGATCTTGTAAGAGGATTGGGGAGAGAGGAGGGTGTTTGGCTACAAGGGAAAATGAGGTTAAACAGTTAATGAGAGACGGAATGATTGCTATTGGGCTGAGAATATGTGGAGCGCATGTGTCAGTCTGTATGTGTTCAGATGAATATGTATATAAACAGTGTTCTTAGGTTGTTTTGAGAGTAACTAACTTCTTAACACATGAACAGGATGTCAGTTTTCTGCCGTAAGCTAGATAAAAATGTAGTAGACTTTCTCTCTCCTGTTGGGGAAACTGCAGTTATTTGTCCACTAGAGGGCAGCAAGAAAAAATTTTGATTGCATTACACATGCAGGGCTGTAGTTCAGAAACTGGGCCAAACAAAGCTGAATTAATTACTGGGAAGTTTTCCAGTCAGATGTTTGGAATGTGGAAATATTTGTATCTGTGTTTGTGTGTCTTTGTTTCCATCAGAAACCAGCGAACATTTTAGTGATGGGAGAGGGTCCAGAGAGAGGTAGAGTAAAGATTGGTATGTATAGTGTTTTGTTTTTTTAAAACTTATTTGCTGCTTAGTTTATCTGTCGGTTCGTTGACACACATACCTGTTGTGCAGCGGACATGGGGTTTGCTCGTCTCTTCAATTCACCGCTGAAGCCTTTAGCCGATCTCGACCCTGTGGTGGTCACCTTCTGGTACAGAGCACCTGAACTGCTGCTGGGAGCTCGGCACTACACCAAAGCCATCGGTGAGATTGTGCAGCACCATCTGTCTTTCTGTCTGTCGTCCTCCTTGTGTGTACATGTGCAACCAGTTGAGCTGAAGTTAGTGTGTGCTTACAGACATCTGGGCGATTGGCTGCATTTTTGCGGAGCTGCTGACGTCTGAGCCCATATTCCACTGTCGCCAGGAGGATATCAAGACCAGTAACCCTTACCATCATGACCAGCTAGACCGCATTTTTAATGTCATGGGTTTCCCTGCCGGTGAGACTCGATTCACCCGATTTAGAAACATGCATGAAGTGATTTACTGGATTTTCCACAGTATTTATATTAATGGAGTTAACCTGCTATTATACAAAGTGTGTTGCATTTTCAGTGGAGAAATTGTGTGGAAAGAAAAGCCTTTTCCATTCCTAGATGAGGCAGATTATTTCCTTTTTTCTTTTTCAGGCTTCTCTTTTTTAAAGGCAGTAATGTGCTCTAAGTGCTCTGCACATCAATCCTCTGACATGTTAGATGAAGCCAAGTCACAAACACAGAAACTTGTACTTCTAGGGCTACATTTGGGCCTATTTTTTCCAGTTCACTTAAGCTGCTCCTGCTCTTTTTCCTTCTACTATCACTCCTGCTCTAGCTGTATAATTCGCCAGTGTATTTGATGGACTTTGTTTAGATCCTGCAGAAAATGGGGGTAAATCTTACAGTCTCGTTGCCACTTTTGGCAAGTATATTTATGGGGTTATGCTGAAAAGGTTAGCGACGATGGGCGTGAATGCTTACCAGCTTGCAGATAAGCAAGTTCATGTCAGTTTTGTAGGAAATAGATCTTATTATGTTTGACAGAATGCAGATTTATTATGCACTGTATAAACAATGGGGTGTTGTGTGGACATTCTGAGCATTTTTGCTTAAAATAAAAACATAATGCAGACCCTATAACCTACATAATCTGTTCTGTGTGAGAGTGAGGATGTGGCATGCTGTAATCTTGTGTTTTCCTTATTTGACAGATAAAGACTGGGAGGACATCAAAAAGATGCCAGAACACTCCACGCTGATGAAAGACTTTAGGAGGAACACGTGAGTCTGCAGAGCAACACTGCCCTATTTTTTTTATTTTTTTTTTTGTGTAAGATCAGAACAAAGCAGGTTTGCTGGTTAAGACATTTTTGGGTGCTTTGTGTTATTTATTTATTTATTTATTTATTTATTTATTTTACTTATTTGATAATTGTTATGCAGGATAACTGAAGGCATGCCATTAATATAATTTTCTCCCACAGATACACAAACTGCAGCCTTATAAAGTACATGGAAAAACATAAAGTTAAACCAGACAGCAAAGCATTCCACTTGGTAAGTTCCAATGTGTCAGTATAGGATAATTAGGAGTAATTACAGAGTTTACAGTTATCTGCCACTTTGTTGTTTATACTTGGCAGTACTTTTGCTTTTAGAGCTTCCTTTATTCTTGAGCTGCTGGGACGATATTTACATGTTAACATCATGCAGTTGTGAGTAGCATCTCAATGATGTGATTTTTCTCCCTCCGACACATCCCAGAGGTGCTTTATTGCATTAATATCTATTAACTGGAGGCAAGAAAATAGGAGATGATATGAGATTTGGGACATGATGCGTTCTCGTGCTGAAAGTAGCCTTGAGAAGACGGTACACTGTTGTCATAAAGGGGTGACATTTAAATGAATAAAGTGTGTGAAAACAACCCCCCCCCCCCCCCCCCCCAACACCACCACCACCAAAAAAACACACCCCACACACCACC
>VURO01021518.1:3980-15091 GCA_015108175.1 Pelvicachromis taeniatus
GTGTTTGTGGTGATGCTGGCTGAGGTCCTGACAGACTGAGGCCTGCTAGTCAAAACGTCCTGTAGCCAGTCACAGAACGTGGGGTGCAGGCCGAGTGTAGACAGTTTGTGGATGAGTTTGTGTTGAATGGGGAGCTGACAAAGAGTACCCTTTGGGGTGTACTGCAGAGCAGTATATTAATATATATTAATATATTAATATTAATATATTAATATTAATATAAATATTAATATAGATATTAATATCTATATTAGATAGTAATATAGATATTATAGATATAGATATTACTTCTCAGATAGGGTGAGAAGTTCGGCCATCCGGGAGGAGCTCAGAGTAGAGCCGCTACTCCTCCGCATCGAAAGGAGCCAGTTAAGGTGGTTCGGGATCTGACAAGGATGCCTCCTGGACGCCTCCTGGGTGAGGTGTTCCGGGCATGTCCCACCGGGAGGCCCAGGACACGCTGGAGAGATTATATCTCTCGGCTGGCCTGGGAACGCGTTGGTGTTCCCCCGGATGAGCTCGAGGAGGTGGCTGGGGAGAGGCAGGTCTGGGCTTCTCTGCTTGGGCTGCTTGCCCCCACGACCCGGCCCCGATAAGCGGAAGAGGATGGATGGATGGACATGAATGGAAAGAGCAGAAAGAGGGGAAAACACTGATTTCTGGACTATTTTGTCATTTGCCGTGATAGCATTATAATAGGTTTAGTTTATGTACTGTATTTTTTGTGCTGTGGAAATACAAGATGTTTGTTTATGTATATAAAGGGAAAGACTTGTAACTTCTAACCATTGGTACACAAGTTTAAGTAGAACCCAAAAGCAGTTTCACTGACTAAAGAAACCTTTAACCGTGGAACATCTCAGGCAGGTCTTGCCCAGGGGTCTGTATGGGCGGCTGCTACAAAGTTTGAAGGACAGCTTCCTCTTTTTTGAATACACCAGCAGCCAGACTCAAACTGCTCTATCTACTGTATGCCTGAGGCAATCCACCATTGTCTACTGCAGAAGACATATAATTTTATACACCATTACACAGCAATTACAGGATAAATCATTATTTTCTGGCAACAGCAAGCCAGTTGAATTTTATATTTTGTGTACTCATCTGAGGTATTATCCTGCAACACTGAAGCAGAGTGCACCATCTCACATTTGTAGTCCTCTCAGCCATTATTCTGCAGTCAATACCACTAAAGATCTAAGCTTTCAGGCAAAACTTACTTCACATTTCAAACCTTGAGTCAGCAATGAGCAGTGAAAGTCAATATTTATTCTCACCTTCAGACTCCCCTCTCCTTCTCCCATATCTGTCTCTTAGTTCATTCATCTCTTTAGTTATGTAAAAACAAACGAAGAAGAAAACAAGACAGCGGTTTTACTGTGTGGCATTGCCTTTTTAGAATATAACACTGCGGTTGTGCAGACACTCACCACAGGTGTCTGTGGAACCAGTGCAATCTAGAGATAGAGATGTAACCAAACAAAGCGGAAAGGGAGAGACGGGAAGAGATGGGGAGACAAAATTGAGTAGAGCAACCGGAGGGAAAAAATAATGACACCAAGCCGAAGAGGGAGGGGGTGAAAACAAACAACAAGAGCAAAGATCAAGAGAGAAAAAAGATGGCAGCGAGCTAGAGAGAGGAGTTTGTGCTTTAGCGGCTCTGGGGCTTTGTTTGCTACGTAGATGCTCATATATGCCAAAGGTGCGCTCAAAGTCATGCTAATAGGTGGAGCGTATGCGAAGATGAAACAGTAGGAGAACAAACACTCGTAGCTTTAGCACGCCTTGTGCCAACATCTGTGAGAGAGCTGGGAGTTGGGTATGAATGCAAATTATCGCCGCTGTCCTCTTCTGCAGTCTCCCTGTGCAGAAATAGAGTGGAATTGTCTGAAGTGTCTCAATATTCTGTTTCTTTTGTGGGCAGAGCATCTGTGAAAATAGAATGAATTACACGTACCAGAGAGAGGACACACACTCGCACGCTTTACACCATCTGCAACCTGAAACAAGCTTCGCACAAGTTCACAAACCTTCCTCCACATACGCAAGAGCTCATAAAATTATTACACACACACACACACACACACTCCAGGGTGGAACGTAATGGAGTGTGATTTGGTCTGAAGTCTCGGCGTTGGGTCCCTCATCTGCATGCAGGCAGTATTCGCCAACGTTCCACGACCCATGATAATAATAATAAATCCAGACTGAGGAATTGGCACACCTAATCTGACAGGCCTGTATGGATCGTCTCATTCATGTAGGCCCGGCGTCACAAGGTATTATGCTTCCGTAACTCTTTCATATACCCTGCACATCACCGATTGTTGAAAACTAAAGATTAATGATTTGAGGGAACATTACTTCTGAAAATTGTATAAATCATCTTTGACACATATAGATCACACAGTGAGATTGGGGGCAGTGGGGGAAAGCGTCGATTGCGAACAAAATGAAACATCGGCGACGCACAAAGCCAAAGATTTTGATGCGAGCGCTCACATTATTGGATCAAACCAAATCTTTAGAGAGGCTGGTGTTTTGTTTGACTTCACATAATAAGTGGAATAATTTTGCTCTTTGATGAAAGTCTGTCTGGACCGAACGCACTGAATTAAAAAAAAAAATAAATCTCTTAATAGAAAAGGCACTCTTCAAAGTTAATGATCTCCCCGATACCACATCTGCATGAAAGCTACACAATAGTACAAACGATAGTATGTGTATTAGGCATGTCAGTAATATTTAAAACAGGGTGTGGGCTTTCACTGTGGCTTTGCAGCAACTTGATTCTTTTCTTTTCTGCCATCCTGTTGGAGAGTTGCTCCTGTACTTGGGGTTATTGTCCTCGAGCTTTAGCTGTCAGACTGATGGCGTCACTTTTGACTGTAAAATACTTTGGCATGAAGAAGAATTCATGGCCGAATCGATGAGTACAAGGTGCCCAGGTGACCGTGGGCACCTGGGCACCTGGTGACCGTGAGCCCAACACATCATCACCGCTCCAGCACTGAGCTTGAGGTGCTTGTGCTGAAAAGCTTTTGTTTTTACACTTTTTCACTTTGGTCTGCATTTACACTTACACAAATCGAACGTGTGCTTCCCCATCCAAACAAGCCATACTTGTTCCTTCTATAATCAGACTGTCTTGAACTTTAACTTTTAACATGTTAACTGGGGTTGTTTTTTGTTTTATGGTTGTTTTTTTATGGGAATTTCTCTGAGCGTTACACGGTCAGACCTAGGAGTGAATTTGCTGCCCATTCACTTCAGTTTTATTTTATTTTTGCAGCGCAAAATCACAACAGCAGTCGCCTCAAGGCGCTTTATATTGCAAGGGAGACCCCTACAGTAACACGTACAGAGAAAAACCCAACAATCATATGACCCCATATGAGCAAGCACTTTGGCGACAGTGGGAAGGAAGAGAAGGAAGGGAGACAGGACGATTTGAAACAGTCTCTCACCATGGCTGCTACCTAACCTCCTAATTGCTATGGAAGCAGTGACGCACGTGCAGTACACCTTCTGTGTTGTGGTTTGGCTTTTCTTAAATGCATGCATGTCATTTATCTGAGATTCTATTTACATCATTTTAAGGAATAGATCAAAAAAGATGGGAAATGATGTGCATCACCGTAACATTTTTAGGCCTGCTTCATAAGTTGATTGTTTTATTATTGTTATTATTTTGCTGATATAGTCAGCATTAACATTCGGGGCTCCATAAGCCATGAATTTCCATGATGTCATAGAAAAAAAGTGGCATCGTATTTCTCTCTAACTGTTGCCGTTGTGCATTAGTGACGCATAAACATAATTTTTTAGAGGCAGGGTTGCTGCAAACACCCGCTCCCCAGCTTTCACTTATACAATGCATGAGCCAAATGCTGTGAGATTTAATGTCACACCTGGGTGCTGTGTTAGATAATAGTGTGTGCGGGTAATGAGATATGAAACATCTTTCTATATGTATGCTTTGTCGCGGTTAACACTCAAGGTACTTTTTTTTTCTCTGCCCATTGACTCGGTACATTCATGCCAGTTACAGTGAAAAATAGATTCGAGAAGGAATTGAGTTTCTGTGCATGATCTATCATCGTTTTCATCATCGGCTTCATCATTATCTCCAGTCCCTCCTCTTTAAAGTTGCCGACCCGCAGGACAGGCTTTGACCTTGGAGCGACAGCCGTAGCTGTCTCCGATGTCTCCGGGTTTGGTTGGTAACAAAGTCCCTCTCCGACAGATCCACGGCTTAATGAACTTCACCCAGATGCTAAGGGGAGGACGAGCCTCCCAGTAGCTCACAGTCCCTCTCCAATCTCCGCCTCATCTCCCAGTCCTCCCTTTTCGAGCTGTCTTCTAGCATTTCTCTCCCTCAGTCTCCGTCTCTGTCTCGACTGGAGCTGGTTGTCATTTTGATTATAAATGACTTCCATTACCCGTTTCCCTCCCTTCCCTTTGCACAACTTTCCCCATGAACCGTCTTCTTTCTTCTTGTCAGGGGTGTTATGGAAGACCGGGACAGTTTCCTACACGTATCCATGTGTGCGCCGCGATGGCACGCATACTGTAATAAAGACTTTCTCCGCCCCATCTTTGTATTCTGAAGAGAAAAGGTAAATATTAAAAGGCTTTTGTACTGCCGCAAGTCTGCGAAGAACAAAGTCATTTATCTTCTAACATCGTCCCTCTCTCCACCAGCAGCCAAAACAGCGAGCCAGCGAGCGTTTCCATTCGCCTCGCCTCGTCTCCCCCCGCAGCAGAAATAGCTGAACTTCTCTTAGCTCCCGTGAAGAGGGAGGGCTGTGAAAACGTTTGTTGTTGGAAATTTTCCCACACACTAAAGCACAAAATGGATTCATCTCCTTGTAGCACAGGGGAGCCGGTGAGAAAAAAAGCAAAAAAAAGCAAATAAACAAACAGACACAGAAGAGTAGGCCAACCAAAAAGAAAGGAGGAGAAAAAAGAAAAGAGAAAACAGGAGCATGACAAATGGTTCTTCTGAAAGCTGCATAATTCTCCCGTTCCTCTCTGCCTGGGAGCGTTAGAGCTATTATGTCACTCAAATAAAACATCTTCCAGCGTCTTGACCCTTGTTCGTAATGGACTTGATATGCCTACGGTGATATAAATAATGGGGTGACGGCTATGGACTCAAGAAGTCTATAAGAGAAGGTGTAAGTACATTACGTCTGCGTATGCTTTTTTTTTCCCCTCCAAGCTGACATGGATGATAATCATTCGCTCGTTTTTCAAAGGGGAAATGTGCATCTTTAAAGTCAGCACATTTGCCTCGAGGTCTAATTTGTGACTCAGTTCAGCTGAATGACTCATAAAACAAAACCCGTCTTGGCATTTTCAAAGAAACCCTTGTTGTGTTCTGATGTTTTCTGAGGCCATTTCGATTGTATGTACTGACCCTTGATGGCCACTCATCACACACCGGGCAAAACGTACCTCCGCAAAGACGAACGTGACACAGCATGTCCCACGCTGCGCTAATTAATATCCTCCTGCTCTCATGCTGGTTTGGATACGCTGCAGAGTGCGCTGGCTGAGAAAGAGTGCCAGAGACATGAAGTGTTGGTTTATTGAAAAAGGGAGTCCAAGTCTCTTTGCTGTCAACAGGGGTTGGAGCCTGTGTTTCTCCTCTTATCTCGCCTCCTCTGCCTCTAGTGCTCTATTTGCATTCGGGCGTGTGACTTTTGTGCGCATATACACACAATGCATGTGATTACACAGGCATGTCTCCCTGCGTGTGCCTTCCCTGTGTACATATCCCTATGTACAGGCACAGATGGACCTGGGATTCACCATCCATTCCTTTCCAGAGTTTTTGCATGGTGCCTGCCCACCGCAGATGGTCTTAATCATCGGCCATTTTGAGCGTGACGTGGCACTGAGCGTGTAGGTGCGTGGGAAATCAGAGAGCGAGTGGATGGACAGAAGTCGTGGCAAGAGTTATATAGATGACAAAATGGCACAACTGAAGAAGATCGTTTAAGAAAACAGGCTGAGATTCCCTGAATTGGAAGATTAAGTTACTCTGTTACTTTTTTTGATAGCTTGGACAGTAGGATGTGATGGGATGAGAGTGTTCACACCATTGACCATTGAGTCAGTGATGCTTAGTAGCTGGCAGGCCTTCAAAGAGAAGACCGCTTCTCTTGAGGTGCAAATTCTGCCAGCCGTCACCTCTTAAAACCACACTAGCTGCCAGGAGAAGCCATTGTTTGTGCTGCAACACTGTGCGAATCGCAGAGGTGATAAATTAAAGGAAAAACACAAACCCTCAATATCCACGATGAGCTGATTGAGCAGCTCTGTTATTCTGCGAGGGCTGTTTTGCTCATATGGTTTGGGTTCACTTGCTCCCTTAGAGGAAAGGGTCGCTGTGTATCCTCACCGTGCGATCATCTGGTGGCAGCGATTTCATTAAAGATAACAATGGCACCACCATCCACGAGCATGAGGAGACGCTGAATAGTTTGGTGAGTATGAAAATGCGGTAAATGAAATGCTGTAGCCATTAATAACCATTAAAACCACAGGATCTCAGCACCAGTAAGCACCTTTGGGAAATACTGGACCGACGCATTAGACAGTGTTCTCCAAAATCATTTGCAATTCCCCGTATAAGAAGAATCATAGCCCTCAAATGAATGCCTAAAGTAGGTGTCGCGCATTGAAGTTATGCGGTGATCTGGTATCGTTTTTTATGAAACGGCTGCAGTCTCATGCCAGTGTCAGCAAAGTGAGAATGACTTGAAAAATGGGACAGGCAGAGATTATTTTCAAAGTAATGAAATCGCTTCAGAGATGGTTGGTCGGCATCTTCATTACAGAGTGAACTATTCAAACAGCTTTTTTTTCTAATGACATTCATGTTTCCCATAGGATGAAGCTATTAGATATAATGTGCAGCTACAGTAGGGGATGTGGTGTAATGTTACTACTATTACTACTCTTGGATTTCATCATGTCATTTAAGAGGGGATATCACATATATGCTCAATCAACAGGTGTGTGGGGCCAATAAAAGGGAAGCTGGTGTAAAGGGGCGTGGCCTTAAAGGGAAAGCATTTAAAACGGCTTGTTTCATACTGAGTGCCGTCCCCACGGAGCAGCGTACGATAAGTGGGGATCATTTTGAAGTGTAAAACATCCACAGCGGCTCTAGTAAAGTAGTAAATAAGAGCTGCACTATAATGATATGGGAACTTTTCCGCTTTAAAACTGGCATTTTGCGTTTTTACCACCATCTAGTCCAAAATTTGACAACGCTTTTAAAAATAAATATCATTATTTATGAGTCATGTTGTATGAGTCGTGCACAACAGGCTGATTTCGGCCCGGGTTAAGGCAAGCGCTCAGTAGTGCACAGTGCGAGAACGTTATCGTCAACGCTGTGGTGCTGACCAAGGTGCTGAAATTGAACACAGTCCTCTGCAACATAGTTGGATGCTGGACGTTAGAGAAAACACAAAATCGATGAGGGTTGTGTTTGTTCAAACGGCCGTTGAAAAACAAGGTCCAGGATTTTATGGATGCTTCAGTTACACAGAACAAATGGAATTGTGCGTACAACACATTTTGGTAACGACTTCAACACATCCAAGAAAAGTAACAAGTTTGCTGCATAATATGCGATTTCCCTCAAGAAAATGTAATGACAGCGCGTTAAATCCTCGTGCTCTATTTTAATCCATCTGTTATGTTTTTCGAAGCCCCGTCAGAGTCGGCGCGAGTGAATCTAACGCCAGTTAGGAAAAAAGTGCGGAGAAGGGAGCTGGCATCATTTTACAGAGCAAATGGTCGCGCTGAAGATCGCAGTGAAAATGTCAAACAGGTGCCAAAAGCATCGCTTAGGTTATAGCTTTTTGCACTTAAATGAAACATGTACTGCTTTTGCCCTTTTGCCCTGCAATCCCCTCACAGCTTTCCTAAACAATAACCGTTACACTTTTACTCATGCATTTTTCCAAGCCACCTTTTTTTTTTTCTTTGTGGAAACCCTGCACTTCATTTTACCTGTGTTTTCTGTCCCCCCCCCTTCAGCAGTATTCTACTATGTGGAGCAAGAGAGGGACATGGACCATGGGTCTTAAATTATCCCTGCTCTACATTGGTTCTGAAGCCTCTGAAGCAATGTGGGTGGACTGATTTTATGAGTGCAATGATGGTTTGACGTGGCGTAATCCTCTTTCACTGATCTCCCCTCGTCCATCTGCTCCATCTTCATCCCTCTTTTCTCTCCTCCCTCAGCATTTCATCTCTTCGTTCAGACGCACACGCGTGTAGATACTCAAACATACGCATGTGCATACACACGCGCACATACCCTGCATATGCGCAGCATTCAGCAGATTACGTTTGGATGTTTTCTGCCATCCCGGGGCAGCTCTGCAAAGTAATCATAGGTCAGCAGAGCACATTTCCATCCATCTCATACCCCATTGGCACCCCTGTGTTTCTGCTCCATCACTGTCACTCCAGTGAAGTTGGTAAAATAAAACTAAGTGCTGCTATGTGTTGAGGCCCTGCAGTTGTGTGGCTGTATTTTTGGCCAGAGATTGTATCACTTTTTACCTTTTTTTGGGGGGGGGGGAAATCCTATCCTATCCTTTGCCAAACAACACAAGCAGTCTCAGAAGAAGCCACAGACCCTGGCAACATGTAATTTGTCTGACAAGTGGAACACTTGGTTTTCTGGTACATTTCTGGTGGTGTGGCAGGGACTTTCTTCCTAAAAGACAGCCAAGAATATCCTCTTTCACCCTGCTTAAAACAGCCTCTGAGCCCCTTGTTGTAATGATGTGTTTAAAACAGATAAACATAAACCGAGGGCCACATTGTCCATAATGCAACGCTTATCATTTTAACAGAAAATACATTTTAAGGATGACACGTTCTTTTAAGTTTTAATTTGCGATCACTCGAGAGATTGCTTTTCCTTGTACGCACAGATATGTACATTCGTGAAAGTGAATATTTCATGCATCACTTCTGCTACTTGATTTCATCTGACTTTGGATGGGAGTCTGCATTTGGTGGCAGGGAGTACTCTGGTTCTTTTTTTTTTTTTTTTACATGCACAAGTTTGCATTGAAATTCTGAATTTCACACACTACCTCCACTTACTCACCTTTGATGATTCCTTTGGCAATTTTCCCCATTGTCTCTCACCTCCCCCCTTAATCTTTTTTCCTTTCTCATAGCTTTTATCTTCTCTCAGCTTCTCTTCATCTTTCTTTCTCTTAGCCTCCCTTCTCATCATTCTTACCCCCACCCACCCACCTCATCTTCTCCTCTCCTTTTCCCTCACTCTCTCCTTGCCATAGCAGTGGGTGTACTAAGCAGGGATTAGGCGTGATTGAAGTGCTGACGTGAGAGTTCTTCCGCCGGGGCCTCTTATCCTCTGCAGTTCCCCAGAGAGACCGCTCATTGCTAGGCTTCAGTAGCAGGTTGGGTCTGGCCTCTCCAAGGACTCCCCATGGAAATAGCCTCTCTTCATGCCTCCGTGCTTTATCCCCAGAAGCCTTAGTGCCTTTTCCTGATAGATGTGTGGCTTGGCCCTGATAGAGCTCTCTCCCTGCCCGACTCGAGCTTCTAATTTATTTATTTATTTCTCTCTCTTTCTTTTTTTTTTTTTTTTTAAGAAAGAGATCTATTTTTTTTTTTTTTTTCTCTTTCTTTCTTTTTTTTTTTTTTTTTAAGAAAGAGGCCATCCCTGCTACTTTATATCAAAGCCTGAGACTCCTACTCGAAAGACTTGTCTTCCCGTCCTTCCCCGTCCTTTTTTCCCCGTGCCTGCTTTGCTTCACGGTTTGGATGGAGCCACATGAGTGACAGTTGCTGAACTTACTCAAAAGACCCACTAGTTGAGTTTTCAGGGAGGTGGCCAGCTCACCCAGCTCATCGTAACGTTTCACGATCAAGCTTGAAAGGTCAGAGTGTTTTGCTTGAATTTGGCATGTGCCCTCAACACTCTGTGATAGTAGCAGAAGTGAATTCATAATGTGGAGCAAGCAGATGCCAGAGAGTCTCGGTTGGGTGAGAGGTTGCGCGGTTGTTGGGGTGGGTGTTACGCCAGTCACTTCCCACGACCTAAATCTTCATTACATTCTCATTCGTCTTCCATCTGCTGCTGTGCTGATGGTGATTAACACATAAAAGAGTGTGAGATGTGTGATATGGCATACACTCAGCATATTGTGTGTGCTTTACCCCCCACCCCCCAAACCTGACTTGGATTCTGCAAGAGCGCTAGCCTTTGAAGTCGAGCTGTAGAGAAGAGAGGGGAGCGGGCGGAAAAAAGACTCCTATATTCAGAATGTAGTGTTGCCCTCAGGGGCGGACGGGAATATTCATGGCGCCACTTGTTTCAAGTTTGTTGATTTAGCCAGTATTTGATTTCCCCTCTTTGCTTTTTCTTTTCTTGGCAGTGTTTTTACACTGCTTGTGTTTGCTCAAGAAAATGCTGTGATTACCTCTTTAGCCCAGAACAAGGCCCTCATCATCATTTTTCGCATAGCAATCTGTGCCAACTGCAACACGCCGCTTTTGACCTTTTACGGCATCGGCTGTTGTCCCGTTGGACCACTACGTAATCATCGCGCAAGAGGTTTTAGAGGCAATGGTTACTGTGTTTTATGAAACCACGGTGAGCAAGTCACAGTATTACTTTTCAGTCTTTTGCTGTGATTGATGAGAAGAAAAGGCAGAGCCTAATGTGAGCACAAGCATATGTAAACTGAAATGCTTTGCAGCCAGGCAACTCAGGTTTGAGATGATGGATTTATTCCAGCAGGAGAATGAGAGCGAAGAGTGCTCAACACTCCCCACAAATATGCTACACATAAAACTGGGGAGTGATTAGTTAAATATTCCCTGGAGCTTGCAAGTGAAACCAATATAAGAGCTAAGTAATGGGCTAATTTCAGCTTGGTGTACATGTTCACTGTTTGGCTTTTGAGGCTTCATGGTAAGACTGAGAAGTTTTTTAAAAAATCTTTTTGTCTGGCATCCAGGTTTCATTAATTCATTCATTTATTCATTTATATAGCACATTTAATTACAACAGCAACGTTGACTAAAGTGCTGTACAA
>VURO01021519.1:0-10160 GCA_015108175.1 Pelvicachromis taeniatus
CCTACAATAATACATACAGTGAAAAACCCAACAATCATATGAGCCCCTATGAGCAAGCACTTTGGCGACAGTGGGAAGGAAAAACTCCCTTTTAACAGGAAGAAACCTCCGGCAGAACCAGGCTCAGGGAGGAGCGGCCATCTGCTGCGACCGGTTGGGGTGAAAGAAGGAAGACAGGATAGAGACATGCTGTGGAAGAGAGACACAGATTAATAACAAGTATGGTTGAATGCAGGGAGATCTATTAGCACATGGTGAATGAGAAAGGTGACTGAAAAGGAAAAACTCAATAAATCAAGGGGGTCCCCCAGCAGTCTGAACCTATAGCAGCATAACTAAGGGAGGATTCAGGGTCACCTGATCCAGCCCTGAGATAGTTTGCACATGTGCAGCAGAAACGTAGTTGATATACTGGGCAAAGGATGGACAGGGTGAGATAGAGGCACTAACCCACTGTAGCACCCCTAAAGGTATCAACAAAAAGAAGCAGAAGGAAAACATTTAAATCTGCCCTCTTAGTGTGTATGCAGTGTTTTCCAAGGTAGAATGAAAAGTACAAATGAATAGTTTAATACCTCAAAGTTATTCAAGATGTTTTCAAAGGTGTTCCACTTTTATCCATGAAAAAACTTACAAGTCGTTATCTTACAGATAACGGACTGTACTTGAATAACGTTAACAAAAGAATAATATAATCATTAGTTACATAGAACAACAGCCCACCACCTCAGCCTGTCAGGGAATCTCTTTTTTTTTCTAATTACAGATTTAAGTTGGATAGACATTTATTTTACAAACGAGTGCATTTTCTGTTTTTTATACCAGTTTTTATTACCGTCTTCCTTCCTCGCCTCTACTACCGGCCCTCCTGTTGTGCACTGGCTCTTCCCCCGCTGTAGCTCTTGACCTGCTCCAGAGGACCTCTGGTAGTGCATGCCTTTGTTTCATGCTTGTAAGTTCTCTAGTGAAACTTAATTAGACGAACTGACTGAGTAAGACAAATATAGCTGTAAGCCACATACAGTGTGTTGCAGAGAAACAGTGTTATGTTCATGTGCACTATGAAATTAGGGCTCAGTACTCTTTGATTCCCATGTTCTTTGTCACTCTTTTGTCTTGATTTATCTTTCTGTCTGACGCCAGCAATTATCTTGTATGCTAGTTCTTTGCTTAAGCCCTTTTCAACAGACACACCACTATTTTTACTCTCTCCCTCCTCTTGGTCTTCTCCAACTTTTCTGATTTCTTTTCTCATTCAGTACTATGACTCCCCTGAGGGGCACTGTAAGTGTGCCTCTTGAGTGTGGGACCAAGTAGAGCACAATTACACGAACTTTCTACAGTCAGATGTCAAAGATCACCTCGCTTCAAATTTAGGTGGACAGGCTCTGTTAGAACACTGCCATCAGACGGTAATTAGCTTCAGATTTGATGTTGTTCTTTTGACCCTTTGTTATAACAGAGGCTTTAGCTTCATCTGACTGCGTGAAAATGTTGATAAGACAGAGGACAGAGGGGGAAAATGTAACCTGTCAGAGATGAACTGTTGCGGGTAAACGGCTACTCCCACACCTCACACACGCTTCCCCTGCACTTAAATTTACAGCCATTAATTTTAGTATGGACAAGCTCATCCATCACACCAGATGCAATTCTGCGAGTAGCCCGGTGGTTTTACCATTAAGGCCTGTCCTCTGTAGCCCTTTTGCATGAATCTGAGTGCTAACACACAACAAGCCTCTCATTTTTTTACTCATTACACCAAGTTTCAAACTAACAGGATTTGGACAAAAATTACTATATTTAAAAATTGCATTATTACAACTGATTGGATCTAAAAGTAAATAAAGAGAACCAAGTTAAAGAAATGAGACAAAAAATATACTTTTATTAAATAAAACGTGAGGAGAAAAGCATGAACTTTGAACCTTAGAATTAGATGTCATCTATTTATGGGATGACAGTCAGGTGGGCAGCCAGTTTGTAAGAAAATAACAGGGACTGTGGAAGATGGATCATCTCAACACATCTGAAAAAGTAAATAATGCCACAAAGTAAAGATGGGAGGACATCAGAAAAAATTGTTCTTCGTGGTTAATAAGGTCGTAAAAGGTTACAAAATCTGGAGTTTGCACTCCCGCAATCAATCAGTAAGGATATGGTTCCTCCACAAAGACAACACTACTGTCCATCTGCAGTTTGCTGTATATAATATGGACGAACCAGGATGCTCTTTAAATAAAGTTTTAGTTTAAAAGAGAAATACTATCGGCTGGAGAAATGAAAACACTACAGGCCAACATAAGAACATCCTTTAGCATCTGTGGTGGAAGTGTCATGACCTGGGCTTGTTTTGCTGCGTCTGGACCAGAAAGGCTTGTCATCAGTGACGGAGGAATGAATGTTGAATTATTAGCAGCAAATTCTTAAGAAAAAAGTCAGAAACGTCTGATCATGAACTGAATCTCTGATGACAATGGGTAATGCAGCAAGAAGACAACCCTAAGCAACCTCGAATCGGATTTGATCTTTGCTAAATGCAAATGTTTTATTGCAGTTACTGCTTACAATACCATAACGCAACATAATTTATTTATATAGCACTTTAAAAACAACACACAGACAACCAAAGTGCTGTACAGCAGAAATATTTAAAAAAAAATACTGCTTCACAAAAGGTTCTCAATACATACTGAAAGCATACTTTCAATATGTAGATATATAATAAATTTACATTTTATTTCATTCATATGAATTCATAAAGATTATTTTTGTCCTCTTAGAATTTGTGTGGCAGTTAGTATGAGTGAACACAATTCCATCAATCTGTCCATCTGGGTAGCAGGGCAGCATTTTAGGCACAGATTCCTAGATGGCCGTCTCCCTGGACACTTACCCAGGCACTTTTGACGGCACACCAAAGAGTTCCCAAGCCAGCCAGGAGACATAATCGCTGTGTGTGTTCTTGGTCTGCCCCAGGGCATTGTTCCTGTCTGAAACACCTCACCTAGGAGGCACCCAGGGGGCATCCTATTCAAATGCCCAAACCACCTACAGTGGTTCTATCGATGTGGAGGAATGTGACCATATGTGAGGGCAGGAATGTAGATCGACAGCTTTGTTTCACACTAAGATCTCCCTTCACCACAACAGACTGAAACAGCATCCGTATTACTGCAGACACTGTACCTATCAGTTTGTTAATCTTCCTCTCTCTCCTTCCTTTACCCGTAAAGAAGACCCAGAGATACTTAAACTCGTTGGGGCAGCAATTCCTTCCCAAGAGTGGGGCGACCATCCTCTTCCATCTGAAAACTATGGATCTTATACCATTTTCTGCTGTGTAGCTAGACTGCAAGGTCTTTTCACAAATTCACATTCCAGGTGGGAAGAGCTGAAGTGCTGAATAATTGTTAGGTTTAGATTAGATGAGGTTAGATATTTTCCAACCACAAAATAGTAAACTAAAGTGATGCTAGCGGTTCACTGTGTTGATCTAAATGCAACATTCTTACAAACCCAATGCTAGAAGTCTAATTGTCTTGATGCATGCTCAATCATCCAGGTAAGTAAATCCCAAAAAGTTGATTGTGTTGATCTGGATGTAGCGTTTTCAGTGGGAGAAATGTTTCGTCACTCATCCAAGTGACTTCTTCAGTCTCAGCTGACTGCAGGTGTCCCCAACCTTATAAACAGTACATTTGCATAATGGCTGAAACTAGCACTACTGAAGGAACAATGGGCTGGGAGGTCAGTTCCTTAATCATTATGGCACAACACTGAAGAGCTGCCTCGTCAGGACTCCACAGTCTATTTACACCTACAGGCCAGTGGACACTCTTTCAATGATGAGGATGTACACATCCTGGACAGGGAGGAACGCTGGTTTGAGCGTGGAGTCAAGGGGGCTATTTACATGAAAAGGGAAAGACCATCTCTGAATCGAGGAGGGGGCCTAAGGGTACATCTGTCACCATCTTACAATGTTGTGATTCCCCAACTCTCTGTGAATGGTACTCATGATCTGACCTTTGACTGGTGGTCCTTGATCAGTGGTTGTTGATCAATGGTCATGAGAATCTGCATATTAATGATCAACAAACTGACCTCCCAGCCCATTGTTCTTTCAGTGGTGCTAGTTTCAGTCATTATGCAAACGTACTCTTTATAAGGTTGGGGAAACCTGCAGTCAGCTGAGACTGAAGAAGTTGCTTGGATAAGTGACGAAATGTTTCTCCCACTGAAAACGTTACGTCCAGATGAACACAATCAACTTTTTGGAACTAGAAGTCTAACATTTCTGGTTTGTGCGAAATATTGCTTATACAACAATAAGACAGGAAATCAAGTGTCATCTGCAACAGTAATATTTACACTTAGCGTTTTTTTTTTCTTCTCTATTTTTGTTGAATATGTCCAAAAAAATGTTAACCTGGAAAAAATTGAAGATCCCAACAAAATGCTTTGCAGTTGAGAGCAAAACACTGGCTGCAGGCTGTTGAGCCACAAGTGATGTATAACGCAAAGACGCTTCGTTAACTATTGCATATATCCGTTTCCAAGTCCAAAACACTGAATTCTGGATATATTGCCATAATATAGTTTTTGCACAGGCAATTATCAGCAGGCTATAGCTATTAGCATCCCCAGTCATGCGGGCATTCGCATGCAGGCCTAAATTACTTTAGGCCTGCAGGCCAGCTGACTTCACAAAACAGACGACGTATCGGAAACAGAATGAACTTTCTAAGCCCCTCACTTCTATGCTGGGGGCTTGTCATCAGATCAGGTAAAACCAGTGAGAAATCAGTACACAACTAACCGACTGGGACAATTATAGAGTGCAACAAACGAGCAGATTAAGTAAACAACGTGAAACATACATAGAGTGGGGTGTTTAAAGGGCTATAACTTTCACAGTGTCAGTAATGTGAGGCCTGAATACAAGTGCGTTGACAAACAGCTTATTCAATATTAAAACACAGCTCTCACTTTTCCACCTGTCAAGTAGGGAAGACAAATAGAAACCTTTATGTTAATGTGTTACATAACGCATGGACTTGAATCTAAAAGCAGTCGTTCTTACAGTGAAACCAGACGAGAACTACCTGTGTGTTTGCTGGGCAAAGAGGCACTGCAGAGATTAAGAAACTATGCATGTATAAGAGGGGATGTAGTGGCAGAGTACAGCTCAGTGCATGCCTTTGCCTTGAAAGGAATAATGCTCTGTGTTACTCAGACTCCAGTACAGATATATGTTTGCAAAATGTACATCAGTGATTCAATAGTGTGCACAAGACAACTTGCATCATTTGGCAGCTACAGAGAAACATCCATATAGAGCCACTCATCTGGAATTTAGATGTGAAAAAGATCAAATGTCTGTATTACAAAAGGCTTGGCTGAGGCAAAATACATAAGAATACACAAGGCTGCAAATGTTTTTCCTACACTACTAATACACTAATGTGTGAAATCGGCAAAACATAAAACGTGGATGCAAATAATCATTTTTTGTGCATTTCATTTTGATCACAATATGCTGCGTTCATGAAATTACATTTAAAATGAATTTAAAGCATGTTGTCAGCTCATGCATCCGAATATAAGTCATATGATATCCTTAGAGGGCTGAGCCTGGCCCAGGATTTCTAGAATATACTGGCTCTTAATTATTCTTTTCAAATAATATTGTGTGGCAGTTCCCCATAAATGTCCATTTTCTTCTGTTAGAAGCTGAATTAATGATATGTTGCTGTGGCCAATGCACTTGATTCATCAAATGTTTCACATTTTAATTTTTATCCACAAGCAGCAGGGCTTCAATGATGGCAGTTTCAGTTTTTTTATAGGTCAGTCAGGTGGTTGGTTGCCCACTTCAGACTGTTAGATGAATTATGATACAAATATGTGTAAACATCACTGGTGCCTTGACAATAAAGCCTTAGAGTAATTGAAGATGGTATAACACATTTTAGATTTTTTTGATCGGCCATCAGGCGAAGAGAGACACTCTGTTAAAACCAGCTGTCTCCACAGGTGGTGTAACAGGTTGGTTTACTTGTGCTATGCACTAATAAACATAGGGGGGGTTTCAGACTTCAGGTCAGTTTTCCTGGATGTGCATCCATTCATGTGCATCTAAAGCAATCAAGTTCTGGTAACTGCGATTTTCCAAAAACATTGCAGCTAAATAATAGTTTCCGTTTTATTTTGCGATCACTGCAGCTGATTCCTTTACTTTTCTCAGGTTTAACATTTTATTTTGTCAAGAACTTTGCTGAATGTTGGTGTTTAGCAAAGCTACATTCACATTTACCCCAATACAGCAAATGCTAGCAATTTAGCGCGTAACCTATCGTTTTACTGCTCAAGAGCCTGCCAGAGCCACTTTTGTCAAATTCTGGATTCAGCACAAAAGGTTACGTAAGCGTTAGTTTGTTGGGAAGAAACTGTTGTGTACCATTGTTTGTGCTAATCTGTCCAACTGATGTTGAGATATTTCACTAGATTGAAAGCTTACACTTGCTGCTTGGTGACAGTGAGGAGCTATAATAAGAATGACGTTGATCAAAAGTGAGAAATTGTGATTTCGCAGTGAATAACAGCCTTCCACCATTTTTGTGCTGCAAAACCATCTTTCACATTTGCTGTCAAATCTAACCCTGGTGCTCACAAGGTAAGGACGAACGCTGTCACTGGCGCTAATTCTCCGCATGACGAACATGTTTGTTTACTGTAATTATACTGACACTATTTTTGTCATGATTTATTGATGTTAAATGTAGGGCCTTCAATTAAGCATTCAATTCATTTTTTATTACTTTCCCCTGTCAAGTACATGAACAGTGTCTTTGCATAATGCATACCCACAGCGTTCTTTTAATCTCACTAGGTCGCTTTCTTTCACAAACATATCAATGTCAATATACTGTATTAACGCTGAATTTATTTTTCTCCAACTCTTTACCGCAGCTCTCCCACTGTCAACTTGCTTTTGTGTGACTGTGAATTTGTATGTTTTTTAAGGGTGAGGCAGGGATCCTGTCATAGCTGCTTGATTGTTTTTTCTTTCCTATTATTATTCATATTGTTCATACTTTAAACGGTGTTAACAGCAAAGGCGAGACCTGGATGTGGTTCCAAAGATCTCTTACAACTCAAACCCCCGAACTTGAGTTAATTTACACCACCATAAATGGTGGTGTTAATTAACTCAAAATTTCAATGATATGTTTGTGAAATTATTAGACGTTGGAGTCACAAGCCATCTATTGATGCAGCATTATCACAATACTTTACTCACGACATGATATTATTGCAATTTTGAACATTCTGTAACATGCAGAATGTATTGCAATAATATATATTGCATTTACTGTCTTTTGTCAACTGCAAATTATGTCCTCAAACTTCTGTTTTATCCAATAAGAGAATCTGAATCAGTTGATGAGTGCGCAAACTTGTAGCTTTTTCTGTGGTTTGGTTTGTTTTCACACAGAAAAATCCAAGTCAATTCCAATCCAATTATATGATTATCAGGGTTTTCTCTGTTTTCTTTGTATTATTGTAGAGTCGTTACCTTAAATATAAAGCGCCTTGAGGCAACTGTTGTTGTGATTTGGTGATGTATAAATAAAATGGAATTTAATCGAACTATTACATTTATACTTAGCGAGCTTCGTATTCTATAGGTATATAACCAGAATACTGCTAGCTGGCGGCCCGTTGAGGGGTTCAAGTCCCCTCGAGTTTGCAGCACGTTGCCAATCCGTCTGCATTTATACAGTTTTTCTTTCTTTTTGAAAGGAGATTGCTGCCCTTTTTTAACTGGTGTGACTGAACCATTTGCCATTTAAACGTATTATTTTCATTAGCCTAAAATTCGTTGGACTCCAAGTTGCTGTACCAGTCTACCAAAAACTGACCCAGGTTCGCCCGTTATTAATTAACGTTAAGTTATTAATAGCATTTTATTTTTCAAGTCAATCAATTTTAATTAACACAGGTGATTTATAAAAGCCAGCAGTACCTCAAGAACTCTGGAATATCAATCTGAAATTTGAAGCTTATGCTTGAGTGTCAAAAACAAAACAAAATGCATGTGCATATCTGAGAGTGAACTGGAAAGTCTGTCAGTCTATATTTTTTATTAAACTATATAAAATCAATTCACATGTATAAGTCAGTGCAGTTATTTAGACGTTAATAACACTGACAGTAAATCTTTTTTTACATTTTTTGCAGATATTTTTGCTTATAAAACTTTAAGTTTGACTTTCAATTTAACAATGGACACCACTGCCGTAGCTCGTTAGATGGCATGTGGAAAACCTCCCTAATGGCACAGTCAGTAACTGAAGCTTGCGGTATGTTTTGGACCTCAATCACTTGAGGCTATTTTTTGAAAAAACTGTGTGTCCATAACAGGGTCCAGGTGCAACTCAGCAGGAAATTTCTCCTTCCTCCGGAAACCTGGTGATTACAGGACAATTACAGTAAACACTAACAGCCAAGCCTCATCCTAAACACAGGCTTTATCAGTCAGTAGGCCGCCTCTCTCTGGGCAACACTAGCATTTATCTCTATCTAGACAGACAGACAATCCTTCTGGGCAACAGCATGCATGTTAGTAGCTTCACTGTAAACATGTTCATCTCAAAAAACTGTTTAATCTGGCACTCGGTTATATCATCTCAGCGGAGAAATTGTAAACATTGTTAATTGAGGCAACATCACCTTTTCCAGGAGAAATACATGTTCCAGGAATGTCCCTCAAATGTCCCTCAGATCAGTCACAACATCTTTTAAATTAACTATCCAACTGATGAGCCCGGTGTTAAATAGTAATGCTATTTTTTACTGTTGTCATACTTTTTTCATATAGGCCTATTAGATGTAAGTAGGTCCATATGATGTTGGCACTGACACTTACTTCTACAGGGTCCAAAAAGATGCAAAAATGTAAGTGAAGCAAGCTGAAAATCAACACAAACATATCAGAGATATACCCCCCCCCCAAAAAAAAACAAAACAAAAAAAAAACAAAACAAAAATAAAAACAAAAACAAAACAAAAAAAAACCTAACAGTATCCACTCATTTCTACAAAGCTCAATGCCACCTTTAGACACATTAGATGGTTGGATGCTTCCTCTGTAGTTTCTGTCAGTTATGTCCACAGCCTTGTCCTTTTGATATACTTCAAGGAACCTTAATTTCTCAGAGCAGACTTTAATGTCCATCCAAGTGTTGGAAGACTTCCAAATATACACGGGGAATATGATCAGACACTATCTGTTTGTAACACACACAAAAAAAACACGTCTCATCTGTCTCGTTATTAGGTGGCTGCCACACATGCACGACTAATACGAACGACTTCCAATTGGGATCTTTAATTTTGTGTTTTATTGTTGGTGTAGCACTAATGTAACTCTTGTGATTCACAATGCTGAAATCAAAGCTGGGTGAATACAGCATAAATATTATATAAACAATAAGTATCAAAAATGTAATGCTTACCACCGAGGTTACCATAAGGCTGTAATTTTCTCAACAGGGAACGTTATTTCACACCGTAATATTCTGGTGCTTTGCAACTACCAATCAGGTCAATTGCCCCCCCTCCACACACACACACACACTGTAGTTTCAGTTTAACGGTCTATGAAAGTAACAAAAGACAGATTAAATTGTAACAAGAGTGTGTTTTGTGCTTTTCTTAATGTGCTGTGTGTGTTATTTAAGAGCGTGCCACCTTTAATGTTACAGAGCACCTGAACACATGTTTGTTATCAGTATTACATTGAGATTCTCAGCGGGTTGCTCTGATGTTGACCAGCTGTCCTGCTGTTGGCCAATCACTTTGAAAAAATAAAAAATAGTAATTAAGGTTAATGATGCCCATTCAGGTCTGAATATACGGCATAGCCACGAGGAAAGACAACTTCAAACACAAGTGCAACGCAAAATCCATCTGTTCTCCTTCTCCACCTCCGCAGTCTGTCACGTCTGTCCCCTCTGCACTGTACGCCACCGTGAACTCTAGGAAACAACTATCCTGCAGCTGTGTGTACACTGATCCTGTGGCAATGTTGCTCGCACTGCTCACTGATTGTCATGCTGTTGCTTTCTCACAGTATGCAGTGTTGCACAGTG
>VURO01021520.1:0-15826 GCA_015108175.1 Pelvicachromis taeniatus
TAGAGAAAAAAACGATCATAAAAACGTTTTTATCTCGAAAAGTATCCCAGTAAAAATTACCAAAAGATATAGCGGCCGTGGGCGGATATAGCACGATGTTTTAGACCTTGAATGGTGACAATAGGACGTAAACTGTGACCCAGGTTGCGTGACGAAGAACAGAGCAACTAGTTAGAATAATAATAAAGAATAAAGAATTCCATGGGTCTGTGGATCTCAATTGGTTGATGCTTTCCCAGCATCCACCCAATAAAGAATAAAGAATTCCATGGATCTGTGGATCTCAATAGGTTGATGCTGTTTACCAACAGCATTCACCCAATTAAAGAAAATAACAACCCTAGGTATCTTTTTAGCACTTTAACCAGGCTGACAAAAAGTCAGATCTCTGTTGAATCAAATAGTTCTTTAACCTTAACTAGTAATGGCTTCATGATTGATTTTTTTTCACAAATAAAGTTTTATCCAAAGAATATTCACATATTCTGGAATATGTGCCACAGACATACAATTCAGTATAGGAACTGTCTCTCCAATTGATCCTTCTGAGTTAACTTCAGTCCTTACTTTCTGAACCAGCAATGTGTTTTGGGGTTTGTTTATTTTTTTTGCTCAAAAAAGTCTTGCCATCAATTAATCCTACAAATTTAAATGTGATGAAATTTATATTAGATTAAATTTTATTGTGAATGTACATGTTGCAGTGCAAGGCAATGAATTGCAGTTAGCGTCTGTCAGCAGTCTGACAGCAGTTGTGAGGTGGCTGAATTTATAGGACGTGCTGCAGGAAACTTTATCTGACTAATACGTTGATACATGTTTGCTTAAATTTAAATAATTCTACTGAAATTGCAATAGTAAATTCAGAAATAAAGTGTGCGCAATGGTTTGAAAACCTTAGCATGAAAGAATCTGTGTGCGAATCTGGGATGATGCTTACGTATTTAGGCAACTAATCTATGTAATCTGATCTCAGGATGCCTTGAGTGACTATAACAGACTGAAGGACCTCAAGAAGGTAAGGTTATTATTCACATTTTCAGCAGTGTTATTTTTGCTTAAAGAATTCAAACAGTCAATCTACAATACCTATCTTATTTATTTTCCACAGTCATCAGAGTACCTGATTAAGAAGAAGAGGTGTAAATATCTCAGATCCAAACTCTCACACATCAAGAGAAAGATCAGTGAATATGACCGTCGTCCTTGAACCTTCACCCAAGACCCTGTCTATGAACTGAACTCTCCAATTTATGATGAACTCGTGTATGATTATTATAGTGATGCTCTTGCCTTTGAAATGCATTTTTATAAGCCAATCAAGTAAGAGTTTTTCTACAACAAAAGGGTAACTGAAATGTGGATTTTTTTTCTTTCGTTTTTAACCTCCCAGTTCCACAAGGAACATTTTGAAGAACAAGTGAGGTTTATAGAGTTTGTTTTTCTCTTGTGATCCAAAATGTTTTGCATCAGTGTGGGCACAGTTAAGATGAGACACATAAATTTGTTCCCTATCGGAGTAGCTGTGCATCTCTTATAAATGTTTATTTTCATTCTTTCAATTGTTCTGAAGTAAACATTATTATTTCATTTTTGCTGTACTTTATGACCTTGACATGATGGATATAAAGGAAAAGTCTGTTTAGTATGGGCACAGAGCGTATGTTATTAGCATAAATGTTCATGGATCTGTGCGCTAATAACTTTTTTTTTAACAGTTGCCATGTACTCTATTAAACTACCATGCAGCATTGTCATTTTTAATTTTCCCACTGACTTCCCACTTTTTTTTTATCCATAGAAATATAATCGGTTGCACTCTCCCTGATGTGTACATTATGATGTAAAACAGAGCTATTTTTTTGTATATGACACTGTGTAAGCTTTCATTAAAATGCCGTGACCATCATGCTGTGGTAATCATTAACACTATGGCCATGTCCAAACTACATCTACAATTTGAAAACGGCGTCCACACTATCGTTTTCAATTGTTTCCAAAGAGTTGTCCATCCTTTTTGAAGTGGATAAATTTGAAAACGCCGGAGACTTTCGAAAACAAACACGCAGTTTAGTCATATGATGCAGTCATGTGACCAATTCAAGGAGTATAGAGAATAACTCTCTCCCTTCTACTCTTACTCAAGGTCTCATAACACTTATTCCAAAACCAAACAAAGACTTACGTCTCCAATTATCAATAAAGAGTATCTGTCTGCTTAATAATCACTATAAGATTATGGCTTTAATACTTGCAAACAGAATTAAAGAGGTCTTGGACATAGTTATCGATGAGACATAGGCTTTCTGAGAAATAGACACATTTCTAATAACGTTAGACTAGTCTTGGATTCACTTGATTACTCCGATTTGATACCTGACAATAGCTTCATTCTCTTCCTGGACTTTTATAAGGCCTTCGACATAATTGAACATCAATATATTTTTCATTCTTTGGAAAAATTTGGCTTTGGAGAATTTTTCTGTAAAGCTATCACAACTTTATACACGAATGGCAATAGCGCTATAAAAATGATTAACGGCTCCACCCCGAGATCTGACCTGAAACGTGGTATTCGCCAAGGATGTCCTATCTCACCATATCAGTGAGAATTTGTACACAAATTCTTGCAACTAATATTTCAAACAGTGTTGTACAAGGAATCACCATAGCTGGTAAGGAGCTCATCATCAGCCACTTAGCTGACCATACTCTTCTTGAAGAATGCAAATCAAATCCTTCTTGCCCTTAGTGTGATTTGTGATTTCTCTGATGTCTCTGGTTTATGCCAAAATCTAAAAAAATGTGAATTGCTAGCAATTAAAGACTGCACTGAAAATGCTATCTGTAATATTTCGGTTAAACAAGAAGTCAGCATATTTTCTCTCGTTAACTTTATTTTAAATTGTAATTACCATGTTGAGAAATTCCCTATAAAACTTAAAAAGCGTGGACCCTCATTTATAAATACAACTTCTCACCTCATCTGGAACAACAGAGATCATTTATTCAAAAAATTTTCTTGGAGACTTGGGTCCAAAATGGGATCCTGTTGGTGGCTCAGCTGGTTAATAAAGAGGGACAACTACTTACTTACAACGAATTCATGCACTATATAATTTTCTACTCAGTCCTCGGGAATTCTCAATGGTGCTTGGTGCCATACCCTCGGGTACTTTAATATTGTATAAAAACACTGACAGCTCAATATCTACCTCAGTCGCTCTCCCTGATCCTGCTGAGTAAGCAGTGGTTTTCTGCTTTTCACAGGAACTTGATAACAGCAATAAGAGAATGCGTAATTTATTCCAAAAAGACGGGTAAAATTTAAAAGAGAAATACTAATTGCACCTTCTGTGGGGATCATCCAGAAACTGTGACACATCTTTTTTGGTACTGTTCTTTTACACACAGGTTCTGGAAGGAATTTAGCAGGTTTGTTATTGTCCCTATTTTAAGGGAGTTTTCTTTTAAAAAAAATATTTTATTCTCTTTCTTTAAGTTCCCCAAGAATAATGCTAAAAAATATACTTTTTTATAATAAATCTGTTCATATTTTTAGCTATTTTTTAATCTAATGTTTGTTTACTAATAAAAAAAAACATATTTCTGTTATTTTCTTAAGGATATTGAATTGTACATAAAATCAATATCAGACTCCACCAACAAAAGGCTTTCAAAACAATACATATATGTGAATTTTTGCGTGTATTTACATATGTATTTATTTTGTTTTTTACCCCTGGTTATTTGTATTCATGTTCTACTTTCTTGTATACTTCATCTGCTTGTATGTTGTATACTGTTGTCTGTAAATAAAGTTAAAACAAACAAACAAACAAAAAAAACGATAGCGTGGACGCGGAGCGTTTTTAGACGCTATCCTATGTAGACGTAGCCTATGTCACTGGATCCTTTTTTCTTTGGCCGTTTCCATCCGGAGGAAAAGTGTTGTTGCACAGCTTGCGTTACATTACAAGTTGACGGGTGTTTATATTTATTGTTTAGTTAGTATAGTAAGTTATAAGGTGTTTAAAATCGAAGTCCTGATGATAGGAGTCACACGTTCATGCTTGAACTTTGAACTGCATGAAAATCAAGGATTTGTCTGAACTTGTAGTTAGCTAGCAAGCGGAATAGAGTCGGCGAGCTGGAGTCATTGGCTGGAGGTGGAAAGTGTAAGTTCATTTCAAACCTTCATCTGTCGCTTCTCTCATTATAAGGTTGGCGAACCCAGTTTCAGCCTCATGCTGTCCTGGAAAGACATGGAGGGCTATGAGCTGTGGTTTTATTTACCGCCAACTTCCTAGAAGGTAACTAGTCACAGAGATGATCAATCATACCGTAATCGATAAATCTGCCACTGTGTTTGTGAACAAGGCACATGGGTTAAATGCAGAATGAGCATTAACTATGATGTGGTCATACGTCCTGTCCTTAACGCAGCGTGTAATGGGAGTCTGTAGTACTGAATGTGTGTACTTGGTTTGACAGTGCTTTGGCTGGGGGCGTCTGTTGAATTTCTGGCCGTCAAACACAATGGATGAAGAACCAGAGAGAGCCAAGCGCTGGGAAGGGGGCTATGAGAGGACATGGTGAGACTGTTCATCCATGGGCATCTGCAGCTTGAGCTGTGTGTCGTCATTCTCTGGATTATTGTGGGATATGTTTCATCCTCAGGGAGGTGCTGAAGGAGGACGAGTCAGGCTCGCTCAAAGCAACAGTGGAAGAGATTCTGTACCAGTCCAAACGGAAAAGGTGTGTGTGTGTGTGTCTATTCCATGAAGAAAATGCTTGTGTCTTCTCCTGCTTCATCTCATGCTTTCCTTGCTGCACAGGGTGATAGAGAGCCATGGGCAAGTGAGGCTTGGAATGGTGAGTTGTGCAGAGCCCTGTGTTTCCCACATGCATAACACTTTTGTTATTGTAGTGGAGTGCTGTTTCAATACTCTGAAATGAAGCATTTAATTAACATATAACATCAATAACTTACACACAGTTAACTAATTATTCTAAATCCATGAGTAGTTGTGTGTGTATATCTGTATAATAACAGGTGTTTGCGGAATGCTGCAGGATCTTTACTTTTAAGTCTAAAACCTTGAAGTGACTGTTGATGTGATTTGGTGCTATATAAATAAACCAGAACTGAATGAGGAGTTTCCTGTCATGGAACAAAGCCAAGGCCTCTGAGATCTCATGTCAATATGGGATCTGCTGCATGTTCTATATTTGTGGACCAACATACCCACTAGTTAATATTGTGCATTACATCCATTTTTTGAAAGATTTGAAAAAGAAGGTCAAGTTGTTAAAGCTTGCTCTGTGTTTCAGATGCGTCACCTGTATGTGGTGATTGACTGTTCGCGCAGTATGGAAGACCAGGACTTAAAACCAAACCGCCTCACCTCTACTCTCAAGGTAAAGCAGGGCTGTCTCCCTGGACACCAGCAGCTACACGGTGGGATTGTCTGCTAACCATCTCATCTCTTCTTTCCTCCTCAGCTCATGGAAGCATTTGTTGATGAATATTTTGACCAAAATCCCATCAGCCAGGTATGTTTGTGACTTTAATAATGAACTGTGAAATTATTTATTTAAGTTAATCATAATAAGTCATATTCTGCCCCCGTCACTGTATGCAAACACACAGGTACTGCTTTCATACTTTTACACCCCTTTGAAAGCCCACTCCTCTCATAATGCAGTGCAGGAGGAGTTGTGTGTTGGCTGGGCTGATGAGGTGAAGATAAAGGCCAGCTTGGAAGGGAGACGCCACTTTTTTGTCTGACCTTGTCATGTTATCCTGGCTGCTGTTTTTAACAAAATGACTGAGTAAATGAAAATATAATCCATGTTTTTGCAGGCTGTGGTATCATTCTCCATTTTCTGTTTCAGCCGATGAGCTGGTGTGCTCATCAGCTCAGCTGCCATTGAGCACAATGCCTTCACATTCACACTTTTTTCACTTCTTCTTTTTCTGCATCAGCATGTTACAGGAACAAAATAAACAACCTGTTTTTCACATCTTATGACTGGCCTGGGAGTTACTGATTACTCAGATGCCCAATCCAGCTAGTTCCCCTTTGACTCTTAGCTCCTCCTAAACTACTGAATTCGTCATGCTCCCTTTAAGGCTGAGCCCAGCCTCTGACTGTCCACAAAGTGCTCAGCTTATTATGCCTGCACATATTTTGCACAAAAAAACTTTGATTTGCCAAAACTGGAGCACAAACTTGATGGATGACTGTACCACAAAGCAATGCCTGATAATTTGACAAAAATGCACAAAGACAGTTTGGTGTCTCAGATTATTGACAGTGACAGACCCTGGTGGAAATGGCTCAACGTGCAGTTCTAACGGAGAGACATTCTGTCCATGAAGGTCAGAAGCAGTTGTTGACAAGGTTGTAAACATGCTTTCTAATCTGAAAAGGTTGGGTTTGACATACGAGTGTCCAAACATGCTTTTGAAGCGAGCCTTAAGGGTCCACTGGAGGTGCCAGAGTTTGCTCCAGGTTGCTGCTGGGTTACACTCGGCTGTGTGCGGATGTTCAGCAAACGTCCAGAGGCTGATGAGTGACTGCTAGTAACTGAGTTGTGCTGTGTTTTGTTTTTTAGGTTGGTATTATCACGACAAAGAACAAAAGGGCTGAGAAGCTCACTGATCTGGCAGGTAACAATGACAGATGTGATGCATTCATCTGTTCTGCAAGCCTCTATTTATTTGTTCTCTCTACATGCATGTGGCATTCCAGATGTACTGTGTGTGTTGTTTCATGGTATCACCAGGAAATCCAAAGAAGCACGTCACTGCTCTGAAGAAAGCGGTGGACACTGTTTGTGTAGGAGAGCCGTCCCTCTACAATTCCCTCAGCCTGGCCATACAGACCCTCAAGTAGGTTGAGCAGTGTCATTGTTTTTGATTGGCTTCTGTAAAGTGAGACGTCATTGAGCTGCTGTCTGCCTCTGTGTGAAGGCACATGCCTGGACATACGAGCCGGGAGATCCTGATCATCCTCAGTAGTCTCACCACATGTGACCCAGCCAACATCTATGAGCTGATCAAGGTGAAGCCACTCTGATGTTTTTTGTGCTGAGAGTCATCAGTCCACAGATTAACTTATAGACAAGTTCCAGAGACAGCTCTGTGCTCCATCTCCTCCGTCAGACCCTGAAGTCTCTCAAGGTGCGGGTGTCTGTCATCGGTCTGTCAGCAGAGGTCCGGGTGTGTACAGTGCTGACCAGAGAGACAGGTGGTTCGTACCACGTGATCCTGGATGAGAGCCACTTCAAAGAGCTGCTGATGCTTCACATCAAACCTCCTCCTGCCGGCTCCTCCTCTGAATGCTCTTTAATCCGTATGGGTGAGTATCCTGACGCCGTCTCCATCTCATGCTATTCAGTGAGCTCCTTTCTCATCACTTACCTAAAGCTGCAGCAAAAGCCTTTGGAATTAGTAGGATTTACCGTATTTTTCGCTGTATAAGACGCACTTTTTCTTCCCCAAAACTGGGTGGGAATAGTTGGTGCGTCTTATACGACAAATACACATTTTGCCTGCATTAAAACTGCTCCTAACTTTGTGTGGCGCTTGCTCGCAGTCCTCTGTGTGCTGCAGGCTGTGCCTCCTCATGTCTCCCTGTTCAGTGTGGGCACAATTTTGCCGCTTCTGTGCATATCTCCCAGGCACTGTATCAATCTATGCTGCCTTGAAATGTCCGCATCTCTGCCCCTCCTGCTCCATGCCCGTGATTGAGGGGCAGAAGAATTGATCCGCCAAAGCTCCGCCCCCGAATCACGGGTGCCGTTTCTCAATCGCGGGTCCGGACTCGCGTTCTTGGCAAGACTGGACTTGCCGAGAACGCGAGTCCGGACCCGCGATTTGTGCAATTGGAACACCAGCGTACTCGATGATGTCACAGATCAGGTGAACGTGACTGGGCTGGTCTTGCGAAATGCATGATGGGTTGTTTGGCTCCACCAAGTCCAATAAAGTTTTATATAAACTTTATTTATCACACTTTTAACATACAGTTAGGAAAAAACAAAGATCACTTAAAAGATAACATTGTAGCATTACTATGAAAAGCAATGAAAGTCACAGGGACAATGACATAAAAAGTAAGTACAAAAGAAAGATAAATAAATAAATAAAAATAAAATAAAAGGAACAAAAATAAATAAAAATAAAAATACAAGTCTACACAAGTCACCACCAATGCATGCTCGATAAAATGGGCAGAGGCAGCGTGTGTGTGTGAGAAAGTGTTTTACAGTATTTGGTTCAGAATCTTTTTTTTTCTAGATTTTCCTCCTTTAAAATTGGGTGTGTATTATTTTCCGGAGCATCTTATAAGGCGAAAAATACAGTAGTTGTGGATCAAAGTTATTAATAAAAACAATTGGACTAAACCAGTGACACTGGTGAACCCCAAGTAATCACTGAGTGTCGTCTGGAAGTGTTGCATTCACCTTCTCATATACTTTATCTATGTTGCATCTAATACTGAGACCAACTAGTAAAAGTGTGTTACTTGTCCAGTTGTCCAGGGTACAGTGTGGAACAGTAGACCCATGCTGTCAGCAGGACTAAACCCAGAAGCTTTGTGCTGTTAAACATCAGTGCTCGCTGCTGCTCTGGTGATTCTTAAGTAGTGTTCTGTTTTGTTTTATTCACTCACTGCATCAGCAAAGCTGTCTCACTATCAGCTGCTAGACTTTGGAGCTGTTTTCCTTCAAATTAAAGCAATGGTTATTTCTGTGTCATCTGTAAACTGTTGGTCTTATTGTGCGCTGATGAACCTTTAGGTCTTTAGAATTGTGTTTGTATGCTTTTGTGGCTTTGTGTGTCTGTATAATGCTTCTTCTAAGCTCTTGTGAAAGTTGCTGTTCACAGAAGCGAGACACAGAGGAACATCAGCCTTATATTAGTGTTCTGATTGCTATGTCTTGTGGTTTTGAAATGATTCCTTTGAAATAACACCAAGATTTGAAAAAAAAAGCATGTCATTCTCACTGAATCTACTTGATGTGAACCTTGTGTTTGCTCAGGTTTTCCTCAGCATACCATTGCCTCTGTGACTGACCAGGATGCCAAGCCTTCGTTCAGCATGTCGTGAGTAGAAAGCAGTTCGATTATAACCGTGTGGCTAAGACTGAAGGTTAAAATGAATATTTGTTTTGACACTCGTCTTTGTGTTTGTCCAGTCATCTGGACAGCAGCAGTGGTCCAGGTCTGTCTCTGGGAGGATATTTCTGTCCGCAGTGCCACGCCACTTATACTGAGCTTCCTGTGGAGTGTAAAGTGTGTGGTATGTGCTGGACTGTTCAGCTAAAGGATTAGATGAAAACGTGTGTGTGTGCGTGCGCGCATTGACTGGCCTGTGTGCTGTTTTATCTCCCAAGGTTTGACTCTGGTGTCGGCCCCCCATCTCGCCAGATCCTTTCACCACCTCTTCCCCCTCCAAACTTTTATAGAGAGTCCAGTGGAGAAGCTCCACGGAGACAGGTAGCTGTGATCCACTCACACATTGAGACGCAGAGAGTGTGTCACTGCATGTCTTATACTGTTTTGGTTTGGTTTCAGGTTCTGTCAGGCATGTCAAGGAGAGCTGAAGGATAAAAGTGTAAGTGGAATGGCTGAATGTCTGTGCAGCACAGCACAGTGTTATTCTTGTTGTGCCATAAACTTCCACTTTTACTCATAAAAGCCAGTTTACCTGTCACAGTAAACTGCCCTCACTGTTTGCTGTGTAAATTCAGTCATTTGCTGAGGTCTACAAATGATTCCTTCTCACAGGTGTGTGAATAACAAGGCACACTTTAGTTACCGAGAGGTACTTTGAGATGGCTCAGGAGGCAGTATAAATAACAAGAAACTGATAGAAATATCACAGATATATTTCTTCATTGTCTCGGCTAAAGACAATGAAGAACAGCAGGTGTTTCAAGGAACTTGGAAGATATAGATAAGTATATCTGCATATCCCATGGAAACCCTATCAGATTATATCAAAAGCGATTTAAAAGCACCAATGGCAAAAACCTCTTTTGGTTTATTGTGCCACCTCGAGTTCTGTTGAAAGCCACACTACTTCATCTACAATGTTTTTCTTACTACAGTAAACAGTTGCTGACTCACTTCCTGTTCGCTAGCTCTCTCATGATTTCATTGGCTGTAATGCACAAACTTTCAGAAGCATAGCATCCAGCTTTTGTTTGGCCATCTCTGAAGATCAGCATTTCTGCTGAAGACTGGAGGAAATGTGGTCTGTGAGCTACCCATTCTAAGTCCGGGTGTACTAAATAGAGGATATCTTGGGCTTTCCACAGACATCTCGTGTGTTTGGGTACAATCTTTTAGCTCCAAAGAGCAAGAATCACACAACAAGTTCAATAGGAAGATTCCTTTTTCCTTGGTTCTCAGGGGGATTTAAGCCCAATTTCATAAAGTTGGGATGCTGAGTAAAAATAACTGTCACAAACACGGTATCTCTCTCTCTCGCTCTCTCTCTCTCTCTCTCGCTCTCTCTCTCTCTCTCTCTCCACAATGTCTTTTTCAACCTTTATTTATTTGCTCTCTACATGTCTGTGGCATTCAGATGTTCAGCTGTCCATTGTGTCACGGGGTGTTCTGTGTGGAGTGTGATCTCTTCATCCACGAGTCTCTGCACTGCTGTCCCTGCTGTATTTACCGTCAGACTGCTACCTGAATCTCTACATCAGCGTTCTTCACATCTGATAGGATGAAAATGAGACGTGATTTTTCAACACGGATGATTCCTGTGGAGCTTCTCATTGAACACTTTAGATCTGAATACTGGGAGCATGAGATGCTTTTAGTTCATCAATAATTTGAGGTGGAGGCTCCTGTAATTACAACTGAGCTGCTGCATTGGTTTCTGCTGTGGTATAGCGCCTCACTGCTGTCATCAAACATGTCAGAAATCATTTGTGATCATTGTAAAAATATGTTTTTTGTACTCTAGCTCTTGCTGTAGTGTGATAGCTGAACACATTTCTTGTTCTTCAAGCGAAATTTCAGCAGGTTTCTATTGTCAAGTTTGGATTTTGGGGGTTCCAGCTGCTCATTGTTAAGCCTTTTACATTTTACCCTCATACTTAGGACTGACTTTGACTCACTGTAATTTAAGGCAGCAGCTTTTTGACTAAATAAAAAAAATGCAAATGTTTTGAGCAGTAGCGTGTTATTCCACAGAGAAGGCGAGCTGCATAGCTCTCAAAAAGAAGAAACAGTTGTTTTTCATCTCTTGGTAATATCTTTTTATGTTTGGGTGGCTTGGACTTTATTCTACTGTGCAACTACAATATTCAGAAAATCCCAATTAAACTTTCATCAATGGGCTCTTTTGGCATGGTCTTTGATCTATAAACATAACTTTTCTCCACAAAGATATTATATTTGGAACAACTGTACCATTCAATTCAAGAGTAAGTCACTATTCTTTGAAAACCGGTTTAATAATTGTATTCTTGTAAGTCAGCTATTCAATAACGCAGGCTTATTATACAATTAATCAGAGTTCCTATCAAGATATAACATTCCAGTATACCCAAAGGTGTTCTGTATCGTTTCTGATGCCATACCGTCTCGTCTGTCCATGTTGTTTAGAAATACCACTGCCTCCCCACATCTCTTCATGTCCCGCCCTGTCCTGAAAGAGTCTCCTTTAGGTCAGATTTGTTTTTCCTCTTGTAAAGGTGTGAATGCCAAGATTAGGTCTCTTTTTCAATAGTCACTCATCTCTGTTCCTCCATCCATTTCTTTCTGGACTAATTTTGTTAAGGACACTGACTGGAAAAAGGTTTGGTCTTTGCCACAAAAAATCCTCCTTACTAACAAAGTGAGATTTCATTTAAGCTAATTCATCAATTTTACCCTGTTAAAAGCTTCCTTCAAAAATATAAGAGTGATATATTTTCACTCATATATATATATAGGATCGCAATATAGGATTGCGATCGCAATCCTATATTGCGATAGGATTAAATTTTGCTCCTATCGCAAATGTAATCTCTAAAAGCATCTTATCAAAATTTGTACTTTTTTAATCAAAATGTGTTTTTCTTGGTTATACTGACTTTAGTGAGAAAGACACTAATGCCAAATACCACATCCATAAAGTTAAGTTATCAAACAAGAAAGCACACTTCTCCACATTAAGGAAAGAAATAGAACTTTGTGATGACAGTTTGTTCCTCTCACAACAAGAAAGCTTTAAAAACCATTAATATTTTTAATCTCTTAATTATTCAGTGTCACTGTAGCTCTTGCCTCCCCCACTTTTAATCTGTATTTCCCTTTTTTAATTACAAGTTCCACTGTATTATAATTTTGCACTAAAATTAGACAATGTGTTCTCCATGTATTAGGCTTGTTGTTCTTAAAGTTGCTGTTGAAATAAAGTTGGAGGGGAAAAAAAGACGAAGCATGTCGTCATTTCCGGTGTTTCTGTGGCGGGAGTGTGCAGTGTCGGTCCACGGTAACGATGGCCCGCGTTCTGAACGCTATTGTGGCCGTGTGCCCTGACCGGGGTATCGGCAACAAGGGAAACCTGCCATGGCACCCCATTAGGCTCAGGTCAGTCCCGCCGGCCGCCGTGTAAAGATCCGATGTTTCTGTGTCTCTTATGTCGAGTGCTTATAATCCTAATCGACATAATTTCTCAAATGACCCGTTTTGTATGGTACCGTACATCGGCTGTTCAACATTTTTTATCACTGTACATATCTTCAGACCACTTATATACTTTGGCTAGATCTCTGGTGAAGAAAACACTTTTACTGTCTTATCTGAGTAAAGTCCACTTGGACATGTACAAGTGGCAAAACCTGACTGTAGCTTCTACACTGACAGAAACGTTTCAAAGTGATTTAATATCATTCATGAGAAATAAGTCTGAGATGTGTTTGATGGCCAACAAGTCATTCATAACTGTTTAAATATGGGACATTTGTTGGTACAGGCTAAGTTTAACCTAAGCTCAAGTGAGCTGTTGTGGCAAATTTAAAATGTATGTCTGCTAACATACATGCTCTTTTACAGTAAGGAATTCGCACATTTCCGAAAGATGACAGCAACTCCATCAGTGAAAGGTAACTCACCTCCACCATGTCTGTGTGTAGTCACAGGTCAAAGTTTTCTGAGTGAAATAACTTAAAACATGAACATAAGGCAAGGAGTGTGTTGCTTGTATCGAAGGGCCAGGGTTGCGCAGGTGGCAAAAGTATACACAGTTATCGCTTATTCATTAGTACGGTTATGTGTGTGTGGGGGCACTAAGATAAAACGGTTTCAAAAGTTGTACAGGTGCTGCTGACGTTCCTGGGCCTGGAGCAAATTACTCCCCCAACCTGTGTCGCTTTGCTCTCAGGTATAGGATGTTTTTATCCTTTCATCCTTGTCTCTGACTTATTTTGCTTCCTCTTCTTAATGTCCAAGTCCTCCTACAGATTATCATCTGATGCTGCTTGGCTACAATCTTTCCTAACGCCACCTTACTGTATCCTATCTCTTTAAGACTTCACCTTCTACATAAGCTGTTGTCCACCTGTTTGCACCTTACTCCACCCTTACCCTGTCCCTCCCTCTTGTTGAAGTACATGTTTACCACAGCCATTTCAGTCTTTATTTTCTTTGCAAAATCCACCAAAAATCCATCATTCCGGATTTCTCTCCTTAATATCATACCCAACACCTACTAGTCACCTCTGTTACTTTACCTACATGTTGGTGGAAGGGCATGACTTGGTGTTGGTGCTCTCTGTGGTAGAGTATCACTTCCTGCTCTTGTTACAATGAATGATGGTGTTTTTGTTTAACTTATCTGTGTAGCCAATTTAATAAAAAACTCAGATAATGTCTTATTTGATAGTGTAATTTTCACATGCTTTATCCAAAGCACACACTTTGATTCACCCATTAATTATATTCACAGTATTCTTTCAGTGTGTCTTTCAAGATTCGCTAGCTTAGCTTAGCTCGTAGCCAGATCTCCAGCAACATTGCCTCTTCACCCGTCCCTCCTGCACTTTCCTGTTCAATGTGTCAGATGTTTAGTTACTCCTCTGCCTCCTTTAGTAATAATGACACTTGTAATAAATGTAGCATGTTTACAGCTCTGGAGGCTAGGATCACTGAATTGGAGATCTGGCTCAGCAACCTTGAATAACCTCTTTTTTCTAACCCTTTCCTAATAACATTTAACTTTACAATAATGGATTACACACCACATGAGAGTAGATTAATCGATGGAATAATCGATAATTACTTGATTACTAAAATAATTCATAGCTGCAGCCCCAGAGCTACCTGAATGCCACTCTGTTTATGTTGTCAATTATTTTCATCTTCACTGAATATGACTATGGATACTGTAGCTTTTCTGAAAAAGAGACCCTCAAATCAGAATTGCTTGAGTATCTGGTATAACTCTCAAACGCGTACCTTAAAGCATATAACTCATAAGTTGGAAAGGAAATGGCATAATTTATTTGATTATCTTTTAGAGTAGAAAAATAGTTTGTTACTCTATTTAAAAAAAAAAAAAAAGAACAGTCATGAAGAACATGACTACTTCGCTCACTGCCCAATGATGAAGTTTACGTCACTTGGATCCAAGGAGATTTGTGGAAAGTGTGTGGGGTTTTTTTTTTTTTTACTCCCCTTCACGAAATTAGTGCTCACGTGACTGACATTTGTGCCGAAACTGCTATTGTAAAATGCTTTGCACTATCATAGTGAAACTGCATATTTTGGAGAATAGTATATATCAAAAAGTGATTCATGTGAGACTGTGCATCATAACACACTCCAATTCGACAGATGTAGCTCAGGATTTTACAGTTTTACCCCTCATAATTATGTCAAACACATATTTTGTGTTTTGTGAAAAACCAAAAGCTTGTCAGAAGTTGGTTAACCCACAATGTGAGTCTGACACATGCATTAGACCAGGGAGTGTAAAACATAGGGCCTCCGGGCCACAGTTTTGACACAATTATATCCAGCCCGCAAGATAATATCAATTACTAATGGCCTGCTGGAATGTGGGAGCTGAATCTTCAGCCCTGCTGAGAATTGATGCAGGCAGGAGTGGGACTTTATTTTGATGGGCACACGTGGCCAATCACATGAAAAGGCAGACTGGGATTATACCATTGTGTAAAAGAAAGAAGGGGGTCAGATGTTCCGAAGAGAGCAAGTGTAGTGGAACAGGCCAGGCATGCAGAAAGGGTTTTATTTCCAAATTTTGAGCAGATTTACAACAAGAAGTACTTTGTGTGAAACATACTCTAAGACAAACACTTAAATAAACATAGAAATAAAAATAAAGAAATTGCTAAGCAGATTGATATACCATATATCTTCTAATAGTGGGCTGTCTCTTGACAGGCATCAAGCCTGTTTCTAATAAACGCCAGTTTGAAAACATGTCAGGACAAATAGATGCCGGTCTCCAATAGTAGCCAGGCGACCTTCGACCTGGAAGTCCCTCTGCGCTGTCGTCGGTCCTCCCGCGTCTCATCACTTGGCCAGCTGTTTCCAATCAGTTGTCATCTACGACCAGCGGCATTTAAGCTGAATGCTTAAATGCCACTAAGTGGGATTATTACAATGAACTGGAACTGTCGGCTAGCTAACTATGATTTTCTGGTCTTTTACTTCCTCTCGAGGAGAGTCGGGCAGAGAGAAGTTTCGGGGAGCACCACTCGTGCACTGGGCTACCACAGACAAGGAGACACTCGGAAGCAAAGGAGGAGCACAGGAACGCATTATTTGTGAACTGTTGGAATACGTTTT
>VURO01021521.1:0-10756 GCA_015108175.1 Pelvicachromis taeniatus
CTGTACAACTGTTTTATTTAGTTGGGAATGAAGTCAGGTTGAACAGAAATGTACAGTACAGTGAGAAACAATGCTTTGGAAATATTTTGTAAACTTTTACATAATTGGAGATTTTTTTGTATTATTTTAAATGTGTACTGTATGAATTATACAGTGATATACATATATATGAACATATATATAAAGGCAATATTTCAATACTGGGAGTGGATTGAGGATTAGGAGAGGGAATAATGGCAGGATACAGAAGGCTGTCATGTTTCTAAGGCAGTCGGCACCCGTACCGTAATATGCGTGAGAGTAGTGCAACAACATTTTCGGTGCGGCTGAAGTGCGGCTGGCTTGACCGTCATTTCGTAAGAGCGGGCTCACTTGACCGCGGTGGCCTCCCGGGACCTCACCTCTCACCTGTATAAAGCGCACCTGGAGAAGAATTAATAAACTGCCTTTGTATATGCAGCCTGCGTCTGAACCCGTTTCGTTCCGCTCACCCTGACAAATAGTGTTTAATGTGTCTGATTAGTGCAAAACATTTGCAAAGTAAAACGCACTAAACAACCGAATGAAATGGCACGTTATAGCCATGTCCTCAAACAGCTGCTGGAATATGGGTTCCCCACTTCTAAGTATCTTCAGAAGCCACCTTTACAATGAAAATGTAACTAATCTTATTTATAATTACTTTTTATATGTTTGCCAGTGTTTGTGCTTCAAATTTCATTATGTCATTTAAAGTTTTTCTTTCATTATTTAAATCTTTTAACTTAAAAACTATTTAAATCAGGTGTCAAAATCGAACTACCAAGTTTCACTATGGAACAGCACCATATCATAACAGAGTAACTGAGGTAAGAGTTTTGGTGAATACATTTATGTCACTGGAGTTTAATTATGAATCTTTTTGTGTCTGCTTCTTCCAGTTGGTATCAAACCTTTAAATTGCTGATTAATTATTCGTTGTTCGTTCGCTCTTGCACTGACTAAAATTCACAAAATAATCACTCAGAACATAAAAGAACTAAAAGAAAAAAAAATTTAGATATAAAATATCATATACATGTATATGATATTTGAAATTTTAAGCTTTCAAAGAATTTCTGGCCTACTGGTTTTGTTGTCTTTTGTCCTCTTTGACTTTTTCCACATTCTTTTGTTGTGTAAATAATAGCCTTCATTTGTGATTATAATTATGATATTATAATACCGATATTATCGATTTAATGTCAAATCCAAAATCCAAAAATTATATATATATATATATATATATATATATACACACACACATGGGGTGGAAGAACATGTATATCACCACTTTCTACATGTACCTTTTTTTTCTCTACCCTGCACATCTTAGTGTCCACACAGATAGCATCACCTTGTGGTCTGGCATGGAACTATATTAACTTTACAGCAACAGCTTCTGATGTATGCCATTTGGTATCAAAACAAGAAAAAGGAAGCGGATGTAAAAAAGGAAATGTTTTTTTTTTTTATTCCACACAAAACCAAAACCTAAAAAACAGCCCTGTTTACATTTTGCTGACATTATACTTAAAACAACTATAAACTGCAACGCTTTAGTCGCTCAACCTTTCATCACCGCATACACACCAGTTTTATCCACCAACAACTTACAACAACACAATAGATTAACAAAGCAGGGCGAATTTATGGCGCATAATATATTAGATTACAACATAAAATAATCACACAAATTAAAGATCATAGCCAAAATACTTAAATATGACCCAATTTGAGGGCAGGGCTTTAAGATCTGTTAAGGAGAAACCAGCTTGTAGACTATAAGAAGACGATGAATGGGATAACTGTTTGTCGTTCTTTGCTTTCTTGGTTTTCTGAAACTAAAGTAGATCTGACTAACACGTGAACTGTACTTCTGTGTCAGATCTATGTAGTAATTTACGCCATAACAAAAACCCTCTGCTGTGCACCTTTTGTCAAATTTTAGTCAGGTCAGTGCACCACAACCACTTGAATGGCGTGGAAGGTTGTGGTGTAGGGACCAAATGAGTTACTTGTTACTGCCAGAAATCGGTTAGGACGTAGATTTCCAGCAGAAGTCAAGCTTTACAAGCCAAGGACACAGCATGCTATAATATAGTATTAGCATGCAGTTATCATACCATGGATATCACAGTGTATATTTATTTTTTGTGTTTCTAAACACAATTTTTCAAGTATTTGTCAATGTCCATGTACATATTTTTAAATTTTCAGCAGAGAACACAGTTCATATCATACATGTGACAGATCTCATACTTTAGTAATAACTTTTTAGGGTGGAATTAGGCAATATAACTACTTGGTTACGTCGGAAAAAGATTAGGGTTTGCCTTAAAATACAGCAGCTGACAATTTTTTAAAGTAATATTTTCTTTTAAGATACATGAAACACTTCCTTATAAAATGAAGTAGTTTCAGATTCAAGATGACTGTCATGAAAACAATGTGACTGGGTACGCTAACCCTACAATTTTGCCCTACAACTTGCCCTGTTTGATAATCCAATTTATTCTAAAGTGGACCGTGATTCACAAAAGAAAATGTAACAAAAATGTTAAATTAAACTTAAAGCTACCGAGAACACAAACTTGTTTAGAAAATGGTCATATATGAAGTTAGAATGAACTGTTTGTTTGAGGAAATAAGTCTTCACAAGTTGGGGTGCAGTATATGCAGCCTGAACTCTTATGTACAGCTTGATTGTCTTTTGTTCCATTCTGTTTGAAGATCACCCTCCAGGTCTGGTCTGTGGGAAGACCTTTAATGTTCAGTTTTACAGATCTGGTCAATACTATAAAAGCATTGAAAGTGTGTTTGAGATGATGCTTCCTGGTGCAAAATAAAGAAAGAAGTCAAAATTATGTCTTCTTTATCGCATGTTTTTGGTAACAGTAAGACTAATGTTTTTTTTTTATCACCCCTTGCTCTAAATATATAGGTGTCCTTAAGTTGTTACATTGGTACCAGGCGCAAATGGTCTAACTTAAAAGAAAAACACAGTACTGGAAATTTATTTTTTACGTTTGATTTTTTTTTTATCTTGAAGTATCTTTTTAAAAATTTTTTTTAGTAAAAATAATAATAAAAAAAAAATCCCCGCAACTTTACAGCACATTACCACAGCTGGTTCCGAGGCTGATTTTTGGTTGCCCAGCAACGGCCAATTTAGAGGCACAAAGAGCTGCGTTGATCTCGTCTTTCTGTATATAGGAAACATTATAATAAAATGGGAAGAAGTAAAAACACCAGCTCATAAAAAAATATCGTAATCGTCATGTCGTGTGAATTGCTAAGTTTATTTACTTTTGCTGTATTTATTAAAAGAAATATTCGGCTTTAGGACCCAGGTGCGCAGCAGCAGCAGACACCGGTTGATGAGATGGTTCGCTCGGTATTACACATCTAATGAACCAACAAAGAGCGGCTGCTCGTCCAGCACTGAGTAGTAGGAGGTAAACTCCGTAGACTGTAACTGTGGACTACTATAATCAGAGAGGTGAGGGCATTTTGACCGTCTTTATCAGTCCGCGTCACCCCGCACCGTGACAAGACCTCACTGTGGTCTCACCGTCGACAACGATGAGCCAGAGGTTCACCGTCTCCAAGAGCGACGGCGACCGGCGCCCCTCCGACATGCAGGGGGAGGTGAACCAGCTGTTTGAGGGAGACGAGCCCCCGACCAGCAGCAGCAGCGCGGAGGGACAGGCTGCTGCTGCTGCAGCCGGTACTGAAACGGTGCTGGTGCTGAAAGGTAAGGAGATCCTCCAGCCGGCTTCATTCACCCAGTTTGTTAGCTGTACGCTATATGCTAGCAACCCAGATGCTTGACTGCTGCTCGGTGACACCACATTGTCTGTGTGTGACTTGAATTGTTAATAACCCTCGGGGCACCGTCTGGTCAGTAACAGAGGCGCGTACAGCAAATCCTGCAGTTGTCCTTTTTCTTCAACAATTGTGATGTTACAGGTGCATGCATTGTTCAAAATATTGGAAGATGCATGCAGTGTGAGACAGAAAACAAAGCATTTTGGCGTTTATTATCCTATGGCCTGCTAAATTTTGTTTGTCTCAGGCATGTCTTTCACACTCTGCATTTAACTGCACTCCAAGTAGCCTAGTACCTCCTCAGTTCAGGAGGCAGGGTATATGCTTGTGCATTTCATAGAATTTATCTCTAGGCCTATATATTTTTTTCTGTTAAGTTTTACAGTATGAGCAGAAAAACTACTTGCACGCTGGTCTTGAAAAGGAGTATCAATGTCAAGTAATATACAGTTTCTATTATAAGGCTTGAATTAGATGGAGAATTAATAATTGTTCTTTTTTTATTGAGTTGTTCCCAAGGTTAGGGATAATTTAGTTGGTAAAACCCAGGACATAACAAATAAGGAACATTAAACCTTCTCTTTGAATATTTTCACTTTTTTTCCAGTTCCATCAATGCGCCCAGAGTAGTACTGCTTCCAGCTCTGTCTCCTTGTAATCTGTGCCACAGTGTTTATGTCCTGCCCATATGAAAGACTCAAGATCCCCTCAGTCCTTGAGTGAATCAAACACAGCAGTGCGGAACAAATGGAAATCCCCATTTGTCTGGGAATGGAAGCCTTTACCATTACCAATGATTAGAATGACAAAGAGTACAATGATTCACGTCCAGTCAAGTGCAAATGCAGATTTATCTGCAAATGGATCAATACATTTCATACTCTGTAAGGCTGCAGCATTAATGACATTTCATATTAATTGGCCGGGCTCCCCAGACTCCCTTTAAATGGCTTTATTGGAGCTCTAGATTAGCTTCCACTTTATTCAAAGAATTGCAGCCCTAGTTTGGCATTCAGCCTGATTCTTTTTGAAGAGCTGCGAGCAGCAGTGTGGAAACACTATTTAGAATAAAGAGTTAATAATTAAATATTTTTTGTCACAGCACATTATAATTCAGGTAATTTTTTAAAATTTCTGTCAGTACTTTCAGTTCTGTCACTTTCTGGTTAAATATTTAACTACCTGAGAAACTACCTTTTTTTTAGTTCATAGATTAGCTTTGATTCTAGACATTTTTGTCTTTACATCACTCGTGGTGTGCTTTGGTTCAGTAGCACTGGCGTATTTATACATATGTGAAACCAGCTGCCTCCTTAATTGGGATTGAATGGTTTTAACTACCAGTCCGGTTTTTCCCATTATTGCTACAAGTGGCTCAGAACTCCACTTCTAAATGTGCCCCAGTATGTGTCAAACATTTCACCTGACAGACAGACTGGTCAGTAGTAATGTACCTCACAGTCTACTTCCTTTAGAGACAAGGATCACTTTATTGAAGGACTCTCTCTAATGATACAGCTTGCTGAGACTGGTATCTCTGCATCCATTTTGCTGGTTGCCATGGTGATGCAGTACATTTTCACTAGAGTTGGCTTACAAATGGTCTCACAGTAAAGTGTTTTCTGTCGTATCAGGTACCGTTATGAAATCAATCTGTTCATGTTTGTTCTCCTGGGAAAACAATTGTTTCTTTCTGTCAGCAGTTCCACTACTTAACAAAGCCCAGTACCCCCCCGGTCTCTATAATTAATGTGTTACATTAGCTCACACGTACTTACTCACGTACGCTATAAAAACATTGCACATTGGATTCATTTCACTGAGTTGAGTGCTTTGCACATTATGTTCGCACTTAGATTTTACACATCCCCCTTCTCTGTAAGTACTTAATATTTTCTTTTTTGTGTCATTGCATTGTATAACATATTCCTTGTTTGTGTAAGTACTTGGCAATAAATGAGATTTTGATTCTTTACACTATTCCGATATATTTCCAGTTCAGTTTTTATGTGAATTTTCTTTCCACATTATTGAATTTACAAGACTTGTACATTTTAACCTGGTATTTCTCATGTTGTGCTGTGCAGCAGGCAGGATTGGACCCAAATGCCGGACTCTCAAAGACGGGACTTAAACTCAAAACGCAGCTTTTTCAATGCGTCCACATGTAAACGTCATTTTTTATCGCTGAAAACGCAGATTTGTAAAAACTCCTTGACGTCACGCTGTTCGCCACATTATTGTTTACATGAGATTAATTTCTACAATGGCGGATATAGATAAAATGCTATTAATCTTACTATCTGCAGTTTTTACATGCTTACATATAGTCAAGCAGTTACTGACCCTGCATTTAGAGAGACAGAGGCGTCCGAGTGAACTTCTACATTCAACAGAGACGCTCAACGTAAATGCCGACGTCGGTTTTGAGTAAATGTAGTTTTTTTTAATTAAATGTATGTATGCTGTATGCATTTTGTTCATTCCTAAGTTGTGAGTCTACACCAGCCAAAATACTGTATACTGCATCTGTTAAGTATGGTGTACCACAGGGGTAGGTTTGTGGTCTCTGTCATGATATATAGATCCATCTACCCATGAGATGCTCTGATCCTGGCATGTTGATGGTTTTTAAGGTTTTAAGGTGCTATGTGTGACCTCTTAGCATTGTACTCACTGTTGCAATGCTTTGCCATTCCTGGGCACATGTTTGCATTGCAACTAAAGGGGGCAGACTCTTTAAATTGAGCATTCAGAAGCTTTGACGTGATCTCGTAGAAGAAATCGGGTCAGCTGAGTGTGTAGTCTCTTTGAAATATACTTTTAATGGGAGAACACCCCCTTCAGTAGAGTTTCAATTTCTTTCTTTTAAAGTGTATATTTATTATGCTTATTTCTGGCTCCATAACTGCAGCCCCTAAGCTCATACTTTGTCTGGAAGAAGCGGTTTTTATGATGATTATCCAAACTTTGAAAACTTTCCTCTAAATAATTTAAATAATTAAAAAATATATTTTATTTTACTTATATAACATGACTGGGAAATTTTTTTACTTTAGGTGTAACTTGACCATAAATTCTTAGAAGGAATACATTTATTATTCATTAATCTGTTTTCGTTGTGAATTATTTAGTCAATATTTCATTCAGTTTTCACGTTACCTTGAAAAATGCCTAAATGGATTTTTAAAAAATATCATAATATGTGCTGATTTCTGTCTTTCTTTGTATCTTATTGATGAATAGGCTGTTGAAGCTATTGTGCATCACATATTGACCATGTGTGTTTGTGTCACGTTGCTGCCGCTGGTGAATCATGACAGAGTGTAAGAGATAGTTTAGCTGAAACAGAGGGTGTACATATAATTATTCCAAGGGATATGCAAAAAAGACTTGAATGTGTTTTGCGTAGGCCTACAGGTCTGAATCTGTCAATGTAATTATGCCTTCGTTGGCATTTTCTTGCTATGTTATAATTCTACCATCTACTACAATTTCTTTGGACTTATTATTATTTTTAACAAGTGACCAAAGCAGTATCCGAATCCTTCCACCTTGGCCTACACCCATGATCCAGTTTCCAGAGGAAGGTTTGAGCTCGGTCGTCTCAGCCAGTCAGTTTGGCTGCAGAAGGAAGGACAGTTTGCATCTGGCTGCCAAGTGCCCTCTCTGTCCTTGACCTTGCCACCGTATGTAGAGATATATCTTCGTTAATCTGCTGGGTTCAGTGGAATGGGCTGCAGATGGGTTCAGGATAAGCTGGTGTTTTATTTATTTATTTTTTTTACAATAAATGGTAAAGCAAAGCGATCTTGAAGCTCTGGCCGAGCACAACCTGCTGATAGTGGAAATAATTTGCATTTAAATCACAAATCATACAAATTATCAACTTTCCTTCAATGCAAAATATTATTTTTATAATAAAAGAAATCAGTGAACTTCAAAATTTTTCCCAAACTGCACCAAGTTACAGAATCTTCTCTCACTGAAACATCCAAAAATAAAGTGCTCTGCTATTGAAAAGCGGTACAAATAATTAACTGAAAATAAGTTGCTGTACACCCAGCTTTACCTGAGTTATTTTACCCAGCAAAAAGCAGGAGCAGTATATTTATATGCTAGAACAAATGTAAAGTGCTTTATTTTCCAATATGATTATAAATTCAGCAGATAACAGGCCGTCACACTTTTTCTATTTTCTTTTTTTCTTTTCTTTTTTTTAGTTAATCATAACTGCTTCGATCTTTTGGCTCCTCCCAGCAAAGGACCAAATCAGAAGCCAGTCTCATGTCTTTAGTGTTGTGTTCCATAAGGCTGACTTGGCCGGGGTTTAATGTGTGTCATGGTGTTCTGTTTCACTCTAAGCAAATGGCGTCCAGAAGTAATGACACACTATGAGAGCATGATCAACACAGCAGGCAAACAATCTGTCGGCTCTGAGCTGTGCTAACTTGAACTTTAACCTTTGTTAGCTTCTTTAAAAAGTCCATGTTCAGCTGTTTGAAGGTAATTGTGATCAGATGGTGATCAGATTGTAGTGTAGTTATTTTTTTTTTGCACTAGCTGGCATGACACATCCTAAAACCTCCAATGGAGATAACCGGTATCACAATGGTGATTATCACCTTGCTCTATTAAGCTGGGCTTTCTACTTAAGGCTCTATGAATATTCACCTAAAACGAGGCGTTTCATACATCATATGACTCTTCCTCCACACAGAATTTATTAGATGTTGATGATGATGATAAAGATAAAATGGTTGTACATACAAAATATAACCGTAAAATGCAGCACTGTTGCAGATAAGATGAGAAAATTATTAAGCTTGTAATTTAGTGCGGAGAATTAAGTAGTTTGATTGTTCCCTGTAAGGGGACAATGAAAATAAAACAGGAAGTAGGACACACTGAGACTCAGACTAAGAGACATGAACGTGAGACTGGGAGTGGGACTAAACCCACACAAAAGAGCAAAGGCAAGAAACACAGAAGGTTACAGGAACAGGAAGGGACTAACACAGGGACAGGACTGCAGACATATTAACTTGACAAGACAGGGAACACAGAATGCCATGGAAACAGAGAGACCATACATAAACGGGGACACGACTGGAGAGACTGGAGGTAAACAAATATGGGGACATTGATTACAGGACACAGAGATGAGACACAGACTCACTGGACATGAAAGGAAACCAACTGAAGTAAACCAAAAATCAAGAACTATAAATAACAAACTCTAAAGGCACTAGAACATAACATATTCAGGAACTAACTAACAAGAACCAAAACTGAAAATACTGTATCAGTGACCCAGGACAATGACAATTTTAGCTCGTGAGTGTATTCACACTGTTTGCCTGCACTGCTGTGTCTTGTACCTGCATGTAATGGACCAGCTTGTTAAGGCCAGTGACACATGGTGGCCAGTCACACTGGAAATTACCCAATTCTGGTCACCGGTTGGTCAATCGGTGCGTCTGTAATTTAAATGTAAATTAGATCAAATGATTTAAAGTTGCTTTCATAATTAAACTGGCCAAACATCGGCTCACTGAATATTAAATAAAAGATAACTAATATAATAACTGTAAATATCACATGTCACTTTTCTATAAATTTGATTAAACAGTCACTTAATTAAGTGGTAGATGACGGTCGTGGTGGATTTGGAAATCCTCGTTGTGATTGGCTTGGATTTGTTGTGATTTTAACAATTAGTCACCATATGAGCAACTATAATTTTATTATAACTTTTACATTTCTGGGAGAGTGAAGCTGTGGACTGTAGGAACAGAAATAAATATAAATACACGCGCACGCGCACGCGCGCGCGCACACACACACTAAAATACAATCACTCATTGATGCACTCCTCAGCTTTCATGACTGAGGTTTTCAGCCTAAACTGTTTTCAGTGTTTATGTGCTCATCGTCAAGTTTTATGGATGATGAAGAAAAGCAGACACATGATGTTTATAACCGTAACTCAGTTTGTCCTCAGTCTTTTGGTTCATGATGCTGATTTGGCTGAGATTTAATCTGTATCACGGTGTTCTGTTTCCCTCTAGGCAAATGCTGTCCAGATGCAGTGACACAGTATAAAAGCACACAGCAGACAAATTCACAGAACAAAACCCAATAACCCCATGGCACAAACGGTGCCGGTTCTTCGCCCTGATTTGATAGCCCATCACTGCACAAACCACTAGGGATCTTGCAGGTTAAAGGCTATTTATTGTTCAGTCTCACCGCTGAACTTTTGAATGCGCCGTCATCATATAATGTCTGGAAAAGTATGTATGTATATGTATTTACATTATATTATTACCCACACTAGACCTAGACTTTGATGAGAAAGCACATGGTTGGCAATATTCTATATTTGTTATTGATAATGATGCCTAGGCCAACACAGGCCAAGTCCTGAATGTTTAGTCTTGAAAATAATATTAATCTTATTTAGGGATGAAGTTAATTAAGTGGTATAATATGATTTTTGGCATTGCAACATTGTGAGTGACAAGTCATTACAATGTCACTCCAGTCATCCATCTCTTATTCATTTTGTCTGGCTCAAGAAGAATCTCGATTGTGAAGGCTAAATTACCAATTTCAAGTTTTCAAAAAAAGATACCACAAATTAATAGGTCAAGTGCCCAGCATTGTTGTGTATTTGTCAAATGCAGAGCTTTGCAAATAGTTGTCTTTTTGTTCTGGCGTGGGGTGTGTGGAGTCGTGGGGTGTGTGGAGTCGTCAAAAACCAACATGCCTAGGCTATTGGGGATGTTGCGATGTTTTTCTTGAATGCTTATTGGTTGAAAGGAAAGTCAAAGGGGGAAAAATAAAAAAACAAACAACCATGAAAAGCTCAGATAGTGGTTTCAGTTCCCCTCTTTGTATGTGT
>VURO01021522.1:7692-21286 GCA_015108175.1 Pelvicachromis taeniatus
TGAAACCACTGTATGTGTTTACAATAGAAATGTGTTTTCATAATTTAAAGTTTATTTAAGCTAATATCTCGTATGCTCTACAGGGGATATATTCATAGAAAACCTCACGCCAAACTGGAGAGGTCCTGATGGCAACTTTTTCCGTCAGTTTGCAATTTTCTTTCCTGCGTGCACTGGCATCCTGTCTGGAGCCAACATCTCTGGAGACCTCAAAGTATGACATGCATCAAAAAAGAGAAAGCCACTAAGGTTTATATCTGAGCGATGGCTCTAAAAAAAATTTCTTTTGCAGGACCCTTCTACTGCTATCCCCAAAGGCACCCTAATGGCCATTTTTTGCACCACTCTCAGCTACGTTGTGATTGTTGTCACTTCTGGTAATTCCTCAGTTTACTTTCTTTCGTTGCATTAGATATGACTGGAATCTAAACTTCAAAGCGTCATTCAGATTCTGTGGTTTATCGGCATTTGTTTCATGTTGAGAAAAAGGTCAGACACTGTGAATGAAACAGTTTTTTTTTAACTCTGTTCTGAAACTAACATTGACTGCAGGTGCAAGTGTGGTGAGGGATGCCTCTGGAAATATGACTGACCTCATGACTGGAAACAGCACAGATGGCTGTTTGGGACCGGCATGTAAACTGGGCTGGAACTTCACAACCTGCGTCCAGTCACAGGCTTGTCAATATGGTTTGGCAAACTATTCGCAGGTACTGGTCAACTAAGAGAGAAATGGCATTTAGGTTCATTGCATGTGAACCAAATTTTCTTTTGTCATTGATGACTGGAGCTCTTCATGCTCTGTTAAATTTTGGAGTCCTTCATTAGGTTGTTTCTTTCTTGGCAATACATGCAAACTAGGGCTGGGCAAAACGATTATTTTCCAAATCGATGAATCTAGTGATTCATTTTTCGATGCATCGATTAATGTAATGATATATGTTACTGCTAAGCAGCTTAAATTAGTTTTGCATTTACGGAGGTTGGGTGTTTATCTCTGAGTGTATGTCTACGTGGGGGGTGTCTGGATGAATTAAAGGGTAAAAACCAGCGTTAGTAAAAAAGTTACGGTCGTTTTATGATCGGCCATTTCCACCTTACAAAGCTGGCAAAGACTGAATCACTTCCTTGTCGGTTAAAATATCCCCATACTGTAGAACTGCGTGTTCGGGGGGCGTGGTTTAAGTGGACATGTTACCGCTACTCGCTAACGCCATGTGTTTTTTTGAAAGTGATGACGCATTGACGCAAATTTTTTACGTTGACGTATTTTACGCGTCGACGTAATCGATTACGTCGACGCGTTGTCCCAGCCCTAATGCTAACACTGGGCCACATTCTTAAGATATAAAACATTTGATTGCTCCTTTAGCTGGCTTTACACAGCTCTATGCCCCAGTGAAACCTACTGTAATCTTAAGTAATCTTTCCAGCCTTTTAAAATGCCCAATGGCTATTTAGAAATCAATGTGTTCAATTATTCTGAGATTTTACTTTTGTAAAATAGAAATTCTTATTGGATGCGACAGGTTCAATTAAGTCTTAACTTTTTTATTTTATTTATCTTTACACGTAAAATAAACCCAGGGGTGGTTTTCAGTTCTAATCTCACCTTTGAGAAGAATGTAAACATGGTCACCCAGACTTGCTTCTACAACCTTGGGAATATTGCAAGGATCCATTTAAAGATCTGAGTTTGAAACATATTGAGATTACCAAACATACTTAATGTCTTCTCAGTTAGATTATTGTAATGATCTTTTAACAGGTTAACCCAACAGCATTAAATTGACTATAGATTACATAAAACGATGTATCAAGTCTCGTCAAAAAATTACCATATTACATTGTTTTTAAGGACTTTGTACTGGCTGTACACCAATTTTAAGATTTAAAATTGATTTTATGATTTTACTTGTTACTTTTTAAATCTTTATTCCCTAGCCCCGGAATATATATATTGCAACTTCCTTATCAAACAGTTTGCAGCTTTCAGATACTCAGAAACCTATAAACTGTTCAAAATTCTCACTTAAAGAAAAAAGGCGATCACACGTTTACTAATTGGGTTCCCTGGTTCCTTGACCTCATTATTATCTACTTTCAATTTAAGTTATTCTTAACTTAAACTCTCATTCTCATTATAAAATTGTATTTGACTCCTGCATCGTCTTGTTCAATTGTTTTGTAATGTTTTTTAATTTCCTTCTAGTTTGTTGTTTAGTTCAGTGTTTCTTTTCTGGAAAGGTCTTTTTAAGCTGATTTAAAAAAAAAAAATGCTTACGAAATCAACTTTATTATTTATGGATTATTTAAACTTTACTGTTTTATTAAAAAAGTAATTATATTAAATGCGTTGTTTTTCATTTTGAAAATTCTCTTCAGGTAATGGGCCTGATTTCTGGTTCATATTACCTCATTGTTGCTGGTGTTTTTGCAGCCACCTTGTCTTCTGCTCTTGGATTTCTTGTTTCTGCCCCTAAAATTTTTCAGGTGAGAACCACCAGATACCTAACAATGACTGACATATTTTCTATTTTTTTAGGCAATACAATACAGATAGTCTTAACAAAATATATTAATTTTGAGAGTAGAACAGTGATAGACAAACATCTGACACTAGCTCTCACAATTCTGCTATTTCTGCCACAGTATTTATAAAGATGATCATAGCAATTGTGATGGGACTCATTTCTTAGCCAAATTCATCTTAGCTTTTATATTTTTTTAAATTGGACCTCAGAATTTAACAGAGAAACTAAGGGATACTGGAAACTCATGGACCCGTGACTTGTCAATCACACGGGGAAGCACATTCTGTAACAGAATGGTGACCTTAATGAAAAAAAAACATGTTGGACCTTTGCATATCGTAACAAAGAAGTCATGGGACTTCTTTGTTACGATATGCGATGTGGAAAAATTACTTCTTTGGGACATTTTTCCACATACTTTTACACAAATGGATGCCTTTTTGTCACAGATGTAAGAGAGCTGATGATTATTAGAAATAAATCATATTTATTTCTAATAAATAAATCATATTTATTTCTAATAAATATGAAAATAATTAAGTTATTTTTGTTAAAGAAATTATGTTTGTATTTTGTCTCATCTCTCAGTGTCTGTGCAAAGACAATGTATACCCGTACATTGGATTCTTTGCAAAGGGTTATGGCAAAAACAATGAACCACTCCGGGGCTATGTACTCACCTACCTCATTGCTGTGGCCATCATTCTAGTTGGTGAGTGTAATCCAGCACTGTCATCCTATTGTTATTTGAAATATTGTTTTACATTTTTCTACACAAATCTCCTCAGAAAAGTGTCATTTTAGTTTTTGCTACAAGTTCATCTAGCTGTTTGAGTAATGTGCTGATAGTTTCTTCCATCTGTTTTATTACAGCTCAACTGAATATGATTGCACCCATTATCTCCAACTTCTTCCTGTGTTCCTATTCTCTTATAAACCTAAGTTGCTTTCATGCTTCAATCATCAACGCCCCTGGTAAGTTATGTACTCAACTACTGCACTGCACTAAGACTAGAGACAAGCTTATGTCTATTCACTAAACAAGAAATGAAGCATTTCACTATAGACAAAAGTGATGTCCTAGACAGGTGATACTTAACAAGCTAATAACAAATAATGCAACGCTTTATGTCCTATTCCTTTGAACATCACTTCAATTCTTTCTTATGCTTAGGGAGGGCAAAAAAGATCTTATATTTCAATTTTTTGGAGGCCGTACTGGACACAGTTCTAGTACGGCCTCACAACTTTTGCATTATGCTCACTTGTAACTGTCCTTCTCTTGTCCTCTCTTCAAGGATGGAGGCCAGCATTTAAATACTATAGCAAATGGACAGCTTTGTATGGATCACTGGTATCTATAGCTCTGATGTTCGCGTTTACCTGGTGGGCTGCTCTAGGCACCTGGTTTGTCATCTCCCTCCTGTTTATATACATTACATACATCAAAAAACCAAGTGAGTCAAAATCAAGAATAGGTTGGAAGTCAATGTTGCTTTGATAAGAACCATGCCTCAGATAGACAAGTGAAATAAATTGTATTTTACCATTCATTTATACTGCAACGTTTTTTATTACATCCACAGATATAAATTGGGGCTCTTCAGTACAGGCAAGTTCATACAACATGGCTTTGTCATACTCTGTGTCTCTTACGAATGTGAAGGACCATGTCAAGAATTTTAGGTGAGGGAGCGAAAATGTTACAACGCATGTGTCTGTTTTTTGTTGTTGTTGTTTTTTTCCATGTGTTCTGTTTACAAAGAGTATTTGTGTGATCACTGTTTGATCTTAAAAAAAAACAAAAAAACTGTCATATTAAATCCCGCTAACATATGCAGAGTGGTGAAAGGAGGACATATTCCTCAACAAGTGCTGGTCACGTATCTTAATTAAACATTAGGATATTTCAAACAGAGAGTAGCTCCCGAACTTGTTCTCTGATGTCCTGTTATTAGACCACAGTGCCTTGTAATGACTGGACCTCCAAAACAGCGACCTGCACTGGTGGATTTTGTTGGCTGCTTCACTAAGCATTTAAGCCTCATGATCTGCGGAAACATTATAATGGTGAGTTTCTTTGTTTCATGTTTATTTGAAAGTTAAAAATGACAATTGATTAACATTTTTGTATCCACTCATTAAAAGGTTCTCACATGGGCTTTTTGTCAATTTTTTTAAAATTGCGTATGCTCAGTTTCTTCAGCTTTTCATGGATGGTTGAAATTGTCTTTTCCAGGAGCCAGACAAGCAGACCCAGTTTCAGGATTCTACAGATCAGTATGTTAAATGGTTAAACAAGAGGAAGGTTCGCTCGTTTTACACTCAGTTTACGGCTGACACCCTCAGAGATGGAGTTCGATATCTGATGCAGGTATGGCCTCTATTTGAGAAGCAATTGTTGCTCACTACCCAAAAGAAACTAGAAATCAAATAATTTGCACTGTATGATTCTGATAATGTTTGATAAAGCGAAACTGGTTTCTATCACCATGTGAGTGGCTCTATTGTATAATTGTTGGAGCCTGACAAGTTAAAGGTTCCTTGTTGAGTTGCAGAAGAAGACACAAATATCTTTGGGGATGTGTCAAGAATGGCTTTGTTAATCATGGCATATAATTCTTTTTTAAACGATAACATTAAACGTTTATTAATTAAATTAAACGTTTCAGTACTATAATACAGTTGAAGCGTTTAAATTTTCTGTTTAAAAAAAATGAAATGCAGTCATTTATATTCTTGTTTAGGGGTGGTGCTATGCGTTTTTCTTGCAATGTATTAATAGTGTAAATTAAAAATTCTATTATCTTGAAAATATTGTGAAATTTTTTTTTTGCAAATTTATAATTGTGGCTCTTTGAATATGTCTCTGATGTCTTATTGTTATTATTATTTTTAAATTCAAGGCTTCTGGTCTTGGAAAGCTGAAGCCTAACACTCTGGTCCTTGGCTTCAAGTCAAACTGGATGGAAAGTTCACCTAAAAGCATTGAAGATTACATCCACACTATATAGTAAGCTTATCATTATTTTCATATTCTGTGCATGTGTCAGTGTCATTCTATTGTAAACATCAAAGCTCAAATTTTTGAATTAATTTTGAAAAAACTTTACAGTGTTGTAGGGTGGGGTCATGTTACCATCCATGAAATCCATTTGGCTTACATACACTGTGGTCTTCAAGATCAACTTAATAATTTATTCGTCAAAAATTCATAAAAAGTCTTTTAACATTTCTTTTAAAAGTGTGGCGTGTATTTTCAATATATAGAAAGTTATATATAATTTTAACACTGAAATTATTGCTACACATTTCTTTTTTTGCTTACAAGAGTCCTTAAAAGGTTTTTTTGTTGCTCACACACTGTCTCTTTCTGTTCTTCAGTGATACATTTGACTCCAGCTTCTGTTTGTGTATCTTGAGAATGATGGATGGGCTGGATATCTCTGACCATTCTGAGTGTAAAGGTTGAATACATTACTTAGAATCTTTTACGCATGAATTCCCAAAACATGTCCCATTGGCAAAAAAATGGTAACATATATATATATATATATGTGTGTAATTTCTTTTTTACTTTAGAAAACCAAGGCTTTGAACCCGATGAAGCCATTGAAAGTGATGATCATCATCCTCCTGAGAAGGAATCAGGTAAGCACTTCTAATGCAAATACACATTATAATTATGGAATCATTAATAGATATCTTCACATTTTTTTCCAATTTCAAATCTGATCCAAAATGCATATTTTCATTGATTCATTGTCTTGTATTAATGTTTATTATTTATTATTTATAAATTTATAAATAATAGATTTGTTTTATTAATTATTTATTTTATCACATTTGTATCACAATCTGTACAGTATGAAAATGTTTTTTCACAGTGTGGAGGTCAAATAATGATTCTGTATTACTCCAATATATTTTAGAGATATTTAAGATATTTAGATGACAATGACATAGTGTGAAATAAACATTTGATCACACCATCTCTTTTATACTATTTCCATTTACAGTTCCTGCTTTTGAAATGCTGCTATGGAGAGGGTTGTCATTAATGTACATACAAAGCATATTGCTTCTTCAGTACGAACATGGCGTAATCATTATGATAACACATATCTATCACTTTTTGCAGCTGATGACATTTCTGAAAACAGCAAGAGCGAACAGATCAAGACTGTGTTTAAGAATATTGGGGGAAAGAAGACTATTGATATCTACTGGATAGCTGATGATGGAGGTGAAACGTGGCACATATGACAATTTATTAATAAGTGTGTAACACTTAGCTTATATAAACGTTTATATGAACGTGTTTGTCTTGGGCATCAGAATCCCACACTGATGGTTTGGGATTCTGATGGTCATGTAACTATGATGTCTGTTGGACACATCCCAGTGGTAGGCAAATCCAAGGAAGAGTAGGTCTGTGCGCTGATCTGGAAACATCTAGATCAGTCAGTAGTCAAAGACAAGGAGGTCTCAGCATTTAAAGCTTAGACTAGTGAATGGATAGTTGATAGATGTAATTCTAGTTCCATTATTGGCCAGAATCTTCACTTATCATATTGAAAATAAAATGAACCACTGCTATCTTGCTCTTCTCTAGGACTAATTTTACTGGTGCCTTACCTTCTCACCAGAAGAAAGCGCTGGCGCAGCTGTAAGATTAGGGTTTTCATTTTGGGAGATGAAGAAAACATGGAGGAAAGCCGTGACGCGTAGGTTTATTCTATTTTAAAACACTATTTGTATTATTTGTATTTTTGAAAACCCTTATTCATAGATGAATTGAAATTGAAAGGCCTGCAGGTAAACATCCTTCCAATAAGTTTTTATTTGTGATCCAATCTTCATTGTTAGATAAAGTATTGATGAAAAGAATGTAAATTTTTCTTTTAGAAAGGTTTAAAACTGTATATTTTAGATGTACAACACTCAGTCGCTGATCAAATTTGAAATGATATCGATGATTGAAAGAGTGTTTCCCTGCATGCAGACTGGGGTGAAAACGTTTAGGAATGTTTTAGGTTATATGACGTGTATATGAGGTGTTTGATTTTCAGAAACTGAAGTGCTTTAAGGCTGTTTTGCTGTTTCTTTCAGAATGATCGCCCTGCTGAAGAGATTCCGTATCAATGTTAATGACGTTGTCGTCATGACAGACAGTGACAGAAGTCCTCAACCCAAAAAGTATGAAAAACTTACCATCTTAATCCTTTTAAATCCTTTTACAAAACCCCTGTGAAGCTTTTAACCCCAGAAACAAATCAAAGTCATGGCATTTAAATGTTTCAACTATCAGTCCCCTTTTCATTTGGTGAAAAAGACATTTTGAATCAACTGTAATTAAACACTGAATGTATTTAGAGCATATTTAATGAAAGCAGGCTTTTTTCTTTCCTTGGCAGCAAACTCATTTGTGTCTTTTTCATTCCTTGCAGTATGAATAGGTTTTTGGAGAGTGTTGACCCCTACAGGCTATATGACGAACAGCAGGAAGGTGTTTCGGTTCAGGAACTAAAACAGAGGGAACCATGGAAAATATCTGACAAGCAGTTTGAGGCCTTTAAACTTAAGGTCTGTGTGTGTACCTCATTTATGACCAAAAGAATCAATTACATGCTTATGATCATCCACCAACTTAATCAATAAAAAATATATATATATATTTACAGTCTGAGAAAAAAGTGAGGCTGAATGAAATCATCCGGAGGAATTCACAAAACACCACCCTCGTGCTTGTGTAAGTCGACTGCTTATATTACTGGTGAAGTTCAGAACTTTTTTTTCCTCGCAAATTTGTTAAAACCGTCTTTTATATGAAATATTTGATGTTGCCATTGTTCTGGTGTATCTTTCAAGTTTTAGAACACCCTAATTTTTCCAGTTATTTATTGCAATTCAAGTCGTTCAAGTCCAGTGGATAGCTTGAAATAATACAAAGGTAAGTGGTTAAGCCAGAGATTTCAAAAAAAGATTAGGTTACCCAAAAAGATACAAAGATAATGTACATTTCAGAATTATACAGAAAGGCCCATTTCAGGGAACACAAAATGGGTTAAAAATTTAAAGCTGTTCTGCAGCAGTGTGGGTTGATTCAGCCTTGAACACTGTTCTGGATTATTTACAACCCCCTCTGTCTGCATAAAAGCAGTGTTGGAACACATTGTGGTATCATACCCCTGTGAGCATCAATAGAACAGTATTGTACTGCAGAAAGTAGTGTGTTGCTTCAAAAATGGCAAGAAAAAGGCAATTAATAATGGAAGAGAGGCAGACTATCAGAATGTAGGTGTTTCCTACAGAGAAAGTCAAGGTGTCAGTGAGTACCGTTTCCTTCACCATCAAAAGGCACTCAGAAACTGGGGCAAACTCTGACAGGAAGAGGTCTGGCAGACCCAAAGTCACAACTGAATCAGAGGACAAGTTTCTGAGCCATTGTGAGCACAGCTTAAAAGTGGTCGTAGTAAGCAAGTCTCAATTTCAACTGTGAAGAGAAGACTTCGAGCTGCAGGCTTGATAGGATGAGTTGCAACAAGAAAGCCATTGCCAAGATGTCATAGTAAGACAAAGAGGCTTGCTTTGGTCATGAAACACAGCTATTGGACTTCTGAAGACCGGAAGACGGTGTTATGGACTGATCTATTAAAATTAGAAATCTTGGAGAATCTTTGTACGCTGTCGAGTAGGTGAAAGTATGGTTCCACAGTGTGTGGCATCAAATGTCAAACATGGAGCAGGAAGTGTGATGGTCTGGTGGTGTTTTGCTGGATCCAGGGTCAGGGACTTGTACAGAGGGAGAGGCACCCTGAACCAAAACGGTTACCACAGCATTCTACAGCACCCTGCAATACCCTCTGGTATGTGCCTAGTTAGTCAGGGGTTCAAGATAATGACTCAAAACACAAGTCCAAGCTGTGCTGGACCTACCTCAGGAAAAAAGAACAAGATGATAAGCTTGAAAACATGAAGTGGCCAGCACAGTATCCAGGCTTAAACCCATTTAGCTGCTTTGAGATGAACTGGACAGAAGACTGAAAACAAAGTAACCTACAAATGCCACACATTTGGCAACAGATATGAGAAGAACTGTCTGAATATTTGATTTCTATTGTAGAAAAAATACCACAGGTGTGTCCAGCTGTTGTAGCTGCCAAAGGTGGCTACCTTGATAAGTCAAAACTTTAGAATACACGTTGGTCTATAAATTGATCACAAGGTTGCATTTTTAATGGCAATTGATGATTTGTACTGTGCTTTCATTTCAGGGTGCAATATGACATTAAACTCCATAATCCACAATAAAAACTGGAAAAACTGGGGTGTTCTAAAACTTTTGACCGCCAGTGTACAGTTACAATTAAAAAAAGAGAAAAGAAAAGAAAATGAGAATTTTATACCAAACAACTATGTTCTTTAGAATGTAAGATTTCATATACAAAACAAGAACATTCTAGTTTTTTTTCTTTTATATTATTTCATTTATGTGGTGTTTTACAAAAGAATAAATAAGTAAATAAATATACAAGAGGTTCATTTTCTGTAGTTGCTGCAGGAAATTCCCCAAGCAAGATTATTTTTAATTTATTTTGCTGTTTTGTTATGTTGAATGTAATTCAATCTTTACATATGTGAGATGACTGGGATGGTTTTTTTTTGTTATGAATTATTTCTTTTAGGAGTCTTCCTGTGCCGCACAGCAACTGCCCCAGTGCTCTGTACATAGCCTGGCTGGATGCTCTCACCTGTGGCCTCCACTGCCCTGCAGTGCTTGTACGAGGAAACCAAGAGAATGTCCTCACTTTTTACTGCCAGTAAATCCTGTCTTAGTGGGATGACACCTACAGAAAAATATTTTGATACTCTAAAATGATGTCCTGACAATAAAGGAGGAAAGAAAATCATAAGACAAATAAGTAAATAAGGGTGTAAATGATGTGCAGTTGTTACCAAAGATGATTAACATTATTATCATGAATAATAAAGAATGATCAAAAATGGAAGATAACACTACTGTAGTTATTCACTTTGTTCTGAATAATTTCAAGCTGTGTATTTCACATTGAGTGAGGCAAAATAAAACCTACAGCGCTTACCCAGTGCATTAGACTAATTCAATTCAATTTTATACAGCGCCAGATCACAACAACAATTGTTGTCAAAGCACTTTATATTGTAAACACCCTACAATAAAAACAGAAAACGGAGAAAAATCCAACACTCATATGATCCACTGTGACCAAACGCTTTGGTGACTGTGGGAAGGAAAATGTCCCTTTTAACACTAAGAAACCTCCAGGGTCATGGAGGGATTGGGGTGAGGGGAGAATTAACAGGAAGTGAACAAAGGAGAAATATGCTCTCTCTTTCTAGTCCCTGTCAGAACTCTTGCTGCAGCATTTTGGATTTTTAGGACATCTTGATAATAATGAATTACAGTAGTCCAGCCTAGAAGTAATAAATGCATGAACTAGTTTTTCAGCGTCACTCTGAGACAGGATATTTCTAATTTTAGAGATATTGCTCAAATGGAAGAAAGCAGTCCTACATGTTTGTTTAATTTGTGACAAGTGATAGTGAAGGCACAAATAGCTCCAAGGCTCCTCACAGTGTTACTGGAGGCCAAGGTAATGCCATTCATAGTAAGAATCTTGCTAGATACCATATTTCAAAGATTTTTAGGGCCGAGTACAATAACCTCAGTTTTATCTGAATTTGGTAGCAAAAAATTTGAGGTCCTCCACATCTTTAACTAATTGGTGTGAGTTATCTGGCTTATTGGATAAATAAAGTTGGGTGTCATCTGCATAGCAGTGAAAATGTATGATATGTCTTTTAGTGATTTCGCAATATTATATGATGCTACAAATAGTAGACAGAAGGAATAAATAACACCTGAAGAAATATATACAATCAACAGAAGGAAAATAAAACAGGAGATATAAATACAAAATCGAGAGAGAGGCACACATTAGAAGTGCTTGGAAGTAGTGCAAAGAAAGTGGGTCAAACAGGCAGTGGACAGGGTGCCTGGGGTCACCTGTGATGGCCCTGCTTTTCCCCTCTGCGCATCCTTCCTGTTCTCAGTAGTGACCTCTTTGTACCAGACACCCAGACAATAGCAAAGCTGTCTCATTTCTAATAACAGATGAGTCAGACCATTGTTGTGTCATCGACATACTTGACGATGATGCTCGTTTGGTTGGTTGGTGTAATTTCATAGGTGTACAGGGCATATAACAGGGGGCTGAGAATGCAGGAAGTCCTGATCCAGGAGCAGGTGGCAGGGGGGACGTGGAGGTGGTCATGCATGCACCACATGCCCACTGGACAAAACAAACAATAAGAAATATTTTGAGAAATGTGAAGTTAAAGACAGCAGCAACCATAATTGTCTTCCAGGGACTAGAGCAGGAAACATTGAAGAAACCCTGAAATTGTTGACAAAGGATCAACAAACTGTCATTTGATTAAATGATTAAACCCTCAAAAATATAACTATAGTTGGGACCAGGAAACAGAACTTCTCTGCACCTCCTCTCCTCTCGTCAGTCCCCAAGACCCCACCTCCACAGAGACTGTGTATGCTTCCAGACCAAAAATGTACTCATAAAGAATAAACAACATAGTATCCTCAACTTCACTGAAGAGTAAAACAGGTAAATGTGGATTATTAAACATTAGGTCTCTGTCTTCTAAGTCCCTGTTAGTAAATCATTTCATCCATTTCAAGAGCCTCTTTCTGATTTCTCAGACTTTTTATCTGATTTTTAGCTCAGTTACGATAAAATAATTATAGAAGGTGGTTTTAACATCCACATAGCCGCTACACGGCATATAAGCTATTAGACTCAATTGGCTTCTCTCAAAGTGTAGAAGAGCCCACCCACCACTTTAATCACTCTCTGGATCTTATTCTGACATATGGCATAGAGACTGAACATTTAGCAAGTTTTCCCCGAAAATCCCTTTTTTTCAGATCATTTCGAAATAACATTTAAGCACTTTTGCAAATATGTGATGTCTTGATAAATCAAGCAGATATTTGAAGTTTAGACAGCTACATTCTTGCTTGAAAATATCTTTAAAGTTTATTTAGTTTATTTATAAGAGTAATATTAAAACAAAGTAGCTGCCGCCATTGTTGGAAACTGGAATTGGCTGGGCCATGAAGGATACACCCGACCCATCCTTCAGATGAAGGACGCATTTGTGGGTCGCATTTGTCGGCCGCATTTGGAGCAGCCTTCGTATTGGGAAAGCCTTCGTCGCTTGGCTGTGACGTAATCGGTCTACAAATGCGGCCTCTGAAGGATGCGGCCTAGGTTTTGGGACACAGCTATACATTGATGGGAAACTATCAAAGTAAAACAGGAAGTACACAGATGCAGACTGGAAGAGGAGAGAGACCACGGAGGAAGACGAGAGAGAGCACAGACATGACGGCCTACTGCACAGGAGGAAACTAGTAAATAACCGGGGAACTAAACAGGGAATACAGGAAACTCAAAACAGGATAACAAAACTCTATCGAATAAACTAACAAAGTGAACTTCTACATAAATCATAGTACAAAATGACAAAAATACAGGAGAACTCAAAACACACAAGTACTTGACTTCCGGATATAACCCCAAATGTGCAGCTTAAAGCAGATAACCCGTAAGCTGACGAGGAAATATCGTCTCACTAATTAATAAGGTCTTCATTTAGCTGGGAGAAAGAATTTGTTACTATTGAATTAGATCCAGGCCTTCCTGTCCAACATCAGTGTCGGACCTCTCAAATGTACTTCTGGAAGAATGGTCAAAAATTCCCATAAACCTTGTGGAAAGCTTTCCCAGAGGAGTTGTTACAGCTGCAAAGGATGTGCTGACATATTAAACCCTATGGCACTGATCATCAACTGGCGGCCCGCGGGCCAAATCCGGCCCGCTGAGCCGTTAAATCCGGCCCGCGACTGGAAATCCAAAATTGTGAGGATCAAAAAGAAAATAGTGGTCTACACTTTTAAAGCAACTAAAAGTGCTCTATAAATAAAGTTGACTTAG
>VURO01021523.1:9017-21106 GCA_015108175.1 Pelvicachromis taeniatus
GGGGGGGGGACATTTTCCTCTGTAGCTTTTATCTTGTAGGTGATATGGAGTAAAGCGATCAAACGCTTTTATTTTGGATGTTGCGCTTGAGTCTTGCTAAGCTCTACTTTCTACTATTGTTATATTTGTTGTTGCTGCTAACAAGGGAGGGAGGTTAACACTGATGCTTCAAAGCAGAAGGATTCTGGCTTTGAACATCCTGGTCGTTTCCCCACCTTTCTCTGTGAAATTTGTATGTTTTCCCTTGAGGTACCATAGCTTCCCCCCCACAGTAGAAAGACATGCATGTTGAGGTATTCTGGTGATTGTAAATATGCCATAGGTGTGGATGTTATAGAGTGTGTTTGTCTCTCTGTGTTATCCCTGTGATGAACTGATGGCCTCTGCAGGGTGTAACTTGTTATTAATTACAGAAAGAAATCATTGTTGATTTCAGACTCTTTGTGGGCAAAATGTTGACAAAATCCAAACTATATGCAAACTATATCACTGGTCCAAATTCAGCGGGATGGCACAGAAGCTATGATTGATATGTGATATATGATTGATACATAGATTTTCTTATTTTCAGTTTGTCCTCCTCACATTTAGCACTGTTTCAGTTGTGTTTCATTTTCACAGCCATAATAAATAAACAATGTCTAGTACTTGGAGAACAGTTATATTAAATAAAACGTCACAAAAGATCAGGAAATAGCCATGCCACAGCACCTGAGCTGTGTAAGTACTAATACTTCCTTGTTTCCTTGCAGCGCATGTGCAAGAGGTCAGAGGATTTTTTTCTGGTGAACTTTTGACCTGATGACCCCAGTGCACTGCGTGTCATTCAGATATCAAGAAGAACAGCAGCTAATCTCAACAACAGGTCAACCCACTGCAGACTTTTTGGTGTTTTCTGTTTGTAGGTCATCTGGCCAGGACAGTCTGTTGATAGAAATCTTCCTGCTTTCCAAAGTATCTGAGCCTATCTATTCTGAGCCAAGACAGAAATATTTATCAAATACAAATCCGAGGACAAGAGAGGAAAATCCTGAATATTTTTTGTTTTTATAAATAACTCTGGCTTGCCCTCTAGATTGCTTGTGAAAATAGAATATTTACACAGAGCATCTCCTCGTCTCTTAAGCTGAGAAGAGTTTTGATAATAAACAAAACGTGATGAGCTAATTCGTGATTTATAGAAGCACTGTTGCAAGGCAACTGCGGCGTGTTTACAGCCACAGAGCGCTGTATCAGTGCGTTTTCATTTCCTTTCTGCCACAGGATAATTACCTATAAGGAGGTTTGTTTGTTTGGTGATGGTAGGAAACAGATACAGCATATAATAGTGAGAGATGTACAGTAACTCGTACCGCCCTTGTTTACAAAGACACAGAAGTATGAGATGTGACTGTGTCGTCTTCAGGTCACGGCCTTGGAGAGCAGACCTGCTTTGCTCAGAGTATTTGTTTATTTATTTATTTATTTAATAGAACTGACTCTGTTTAGAAGACGTGAATGTGATGTATGTTTATTACTTAGTGTTGGTTTGAGTGTTTAAGTCATTTCAAGCACCGGACTGGAGCTGTATTATGCATGCTGCAGGATTTAGCCTGCTCTGGGGTTTGTTACTTATGCTGGGGGATGGGTGAGGACATGGGGACTGGACTCCCTCTGAAACTTTTTAAGGCATCAGGTAGAGAGGAATTAAAGACTACAGCTGCAGTTATTGGACATGCAACACTTATATAGTAACAATACAGGAGTGATGAAAGATGAAGTAACTGATATCGGTTAGCAGTAGGTGCAAGCTGTATGTATACAACATGAAGGTCACTATATAAATGAGCGAATAACTGAAAAACACTTGAGATATTCTGGTGATAGTTCATCTGGAAGGTACCAGATGCTTGACAGTTGGTTGACTGTTCTTAAGTTTGAAAGCCTCACCTTTACTAACCTAAAGATACCTCTTGTCACTGTGACCAAAAAGTCTTTATCTCACCAGTGTTTGTCTGACCAAAAGTCTCCAAAAGGCTTGACTGGTTCTTGTATAGTACTTTTTTGCTCAGAAAACTCAAAGCACTGCTTGCTGCATTAACCCATTCACACAAGCATTTTTTTTTATATAGTGGTTTCTATCTAGCATTCACATGCATCCATTGGAGAGCAACTTGGGGTTAGTATCTTGTCCAAAAGAGCCATCTCCTTCTCAGCACCACTTATTAAAAGTTTTAAGTGAGTGCATGTACATATTTGAGCCTGTATGTATGTTTTGTATGTATAGCATATGGAGTGTAGAATTAAAATGTATGCACTGAATTTTTGTTTATGTAAGTCATTAAAGATGTATGCCACCCAATCTGTCCACCTTGGAAAAAGAGCAGTTCAGAAAAATCAGTAAAAGCCCAAAATTAACATTCATGCCCATGATGAGTGACTACAACCGTACTTGCTCTAAAGAAGCAGTCTGAAAGCAGTGAAACTCAATACTTTCTAAAATTCATTAAATTCGTTACTTTTTAAGGTAACTTACAGGAATTTTGCCAAGGATTTTAAATCTTGCTCTGACCTGAGGATAAGAACAAAGTATTTATAAATTCTCAAAGGTGTTTCTTATCGACTTCACCTAAGATTGTTCATTTTGGCTTTACCATTGTGGTCTCAATGAATTTTTTTTAAAAAAGCTAAAGGGCTTAAGGCCTTCTGGACATATGCAGTATTAGACATGTCAAATACATTTAAACAACCTGTCTTCCACTTGTGTTGGACGTGCAGAAAAAGAAAACGTAGTGGGTTTACTGATAGCAGACTCAGTGGCAACTGAATCTGTAGCTGTGTCATTAACTGGCAGTTATGCGTGTGAATGTTATGTGTTGCGGGAGAGGATGCATGCAGATTTGACGATCCAAACCGTTTGGGAACAATAGAGATAGGACCAGTGGTTCCCTGCAGTAAAACCCACAGTTTCACATCCTTCTTCCTGCAGGGAACATCCAGCAGGCAGGAAAACTTTATTGTCTGCATTCCTTCATCGTCTTCTTCTTCTTCTCATTGGAAGACCAATGTTGTCCACAAGAGCACTAGGTAGCCTAACAACTGTGAACTATTCCAAATGCACCTCAAGGGTTTAGTAAGTGTTTGAGTCTTTTATCCCTCACATGTAACATGAACATTTTTATAGATTTTTATGGCTGTCCAAACTTCACAGAGTTTTTGAAATATAAGCCTCTGGTTTAGTTTCAAGGTTCAGAAATGGACACACACACACACACACACACACACACACACGCACGCACGCACGCACGCACGCTCGCACACACACACACACACACACACACACACACAAAATCCTGCATGTTCATAAAATTACACCCATGACTGCAATGGATGCAATACAATAAGCTATTGTAACCTCAAACCAGAGGTCTTGATGGACATGTGCTTTTGCCATTAGTTCAAAATTATAAAAGGCTATGAGGTCACTTGCTGGTGTGTGTTAACACGTACATCCCTTGCTCGCTCTCTCTCTCTCTCTCTCTCTCTCTCTCTCTCTCTCTCTCTCTCTCTCATGGACACACTTATACACATGCAAAGCAACTATTAAGAAAAGCTCTCTTAATGCCTGTTATTAGTTTATTTTTGAGCACTATACGCTATTGTACAATACATACTTACTCGTGTATCATGAATTTCCACAGAGCAGTGTGGCCTCAAAACATTGTGAGGGAAATGATAATCACAGCATCTAACTGTCTGACAGTTTTATACACATAAAATGAAAATGTAAAATCAATGCAACTGGTAGAATGATGGTTCCTCCCCTCTTACGCTGTGGTCAAATTGTCCACTTGGTCACTCACTCATCCACTAGTGTTTGCTGCAAAGTGGATAACACATGCAGACAGCTGTTTGTACATTTCAGACCCTACTTGGACATACTTCAGTTGCAAAATTAGCCACCTGATATTTCTAATTATTTCTGTTTGTGAAACACTGACAGAAGATCTGCACCACATTTGAAGCTACAGATGCAGATTATTTTTGAATAAGTACATTTTGTAAGTGACTTGTATCTCTCCACTTTTATATGACACATAGAACACCTATTTTTCAGTTTTTAAGGATTAACTCAAAGCTGTTTTTGAAGTTTTACAACAACCCAAAGAACAATTCACGGAAAATGCTGTAGCCACTGTAGCGACAGCTCTACTACAGAAGAAGGTACATATAGGAATGGAGGGTACAACCCCACAAGTGTGACTGCTCGGCTGTTAAAAAATAATGCTTATAGGTGGTGGCATAGACTCAGCTTTAATGTGACTCTGGGTTAGCTCGGGTTGTTAGCTTTGTATTAGCATGCTGTTTTTGTAGAAGCTTGGAAAGAGTTAAAGCAGCAGTGAGTAATGGCGCAATTTGCACCATAGATTCATGATGTTGCTCCTTTGGGCAATAAAAATCAAAGTAATGTTCACATTGTCAATCCTTGAAGGTTGTGTACAACACAGCTTTTTTTTCCTTTTTGCTTTACAGAAACAAACAAAATCCTGCAACTAGATAAGTCAATGCGTCACTGAGACTCTAAGGAGTATCATACTCACCAGCCCTACAAAGTCTAAGAAGATCACATTAGTTTCTTATCTGATGGCTCTTTTTTTCCTTCTGACAATAGGCAAACAAGCAAAACATGATGATGTTGGTCGATAGATGAACAGCTGCATTGCTCTGTATAGAACTGGTGCGAGCTGTGTGTGATTTTGTAGAAGACTTCACAGAACAGTGGACTATTTGAAATTTAGTGGGCAATTTGAACACACCCCTATGCACTCTACTTTTTGACTTTTATGAGTACACCATCTATTTACTAGCATGCCACTGCAAACAAGGCAGATTGTTTAGGTTCAGGCACAAAAAGAATACGGTTAAATCAAAGGAGAAGAATACTGATTGTGTTAGCAAGCATTATCAGCAGTAGATTATTTGATGGTAGTTAGTGATCAGTTGTGTTTTTAATGTAATCCACCAAGTCTACTTTGACTTTGTGTATTATGACATCACCTTCCCATTTATTGTAGTCAAAACATTTTGGCCATTATGAGTGTTTTGGAGCTGTACTGCTGTGGTACTTTGTGGAAGTATTGTGGTACTTTCTATTCATGCAGTCATTTAAAAAAAAATGACTGCATGAATCATTTATACATACATATATATATATATATATATGTCACAAACCCAGCTGTCACAGGGCAAGAAGGAAACAAGATCCACTTTGTAATAAATCAAATGATAAACATTTTGGATAGGAACTTTGATTCTCTGTATCTGTGAGTTATTCTGAAGGCAGGCCCAATTCACTAACCTCAGTATTTTTCACACTTCTGCAGGTCTTTGTTGATGTAAGGATCCGGCTGACGTTTCTGTTGGTGTTATCGAATGCTGTCAAGTGCTTCTGCTCACCAGTGACTACGTTATCAGGGTCAGACCAGACTCTGTCCCTCACACTCAGACACATGCACGCCATAACTAACTTATACCAAAATTTGACCTAAATATAAAAAAGACAGCTTCATCTTAGAATTTGAATCAGAGCCCTTGTATTTTTTTTCTCATTATTGTTCTTTTTGTCCCCCTCACGTGCATATAAACAGATTTATGACCCTAAAACATGAGTAATGCCTGGACCATGCTAAAATGCTTACCTACAGCACTACCACCCCGCCCCCTCTTTGTGTATCCTCTTCAAGCCCCCGGTTTCCTTGCCGGGGAAAAAGAGGGCTAGATGGACAGGAAGAGAGGAGACAGTGGGGATGTGACAAAACAATGGCAGGAAGTGGCTTTAGATCAATACAGATTAGTGGAAAACATCATCAACGCAGCAGCGCCGAGTCAACAAACATCCCCCGGTGAAGAGATAAACACGCCGCACGAACAGTGCCAAAAAATCTTCACAAGAGACTAGTCTTGTTATAGGACAGCATGGCAGAATATTTTACACCTTAAACCAGGAGAACGTCTCCTACATAATACAAAATGAGCTGCTGAAACTTCACTCATGAGCTATGACGTTTTTATTGTCACTGGCTTTTGATTTACAAAAAAAAAACAAAAAACAAAGAGATGAGTAGTTGTTGCATGTTAAACACCCGTTATAGATTAAAAGCATCGCTGGATGACTTCAGATAATTACTATAATCATATGTTAAAACTGGAATGGTTTAACCACAATGAATTAGAGCTGTAGGTATTTTAAAGTTATGAAGCATTCCTCCGTCTTTTAAATATGCAAATAGATAAAGTATAATCATCCTCTGACAGCTTCAACTGCAGTAAATGTAATAAACATGCTGGGCAATTCAGCCTGCGGGCTTCCATCAGCTTAAATGTGTATTGTTAAACAGTGTTTGACATAGGTGGGTGGATAGAGCCAAATATCTGTGATATCAATATCAACCCTGGTATTAGTATTGGAGTGATACTAGTGCGGTAGGATCGATACTGATTATTGCAGAGTGTGAACATCACAGTGATCTAGTCGTCATTAAAATGTGTTCAGAATTTGCAAATTGATGATGATTCATGTCATAAATCACGACACGCTGCTCTCTCCTACATAAACTGCCTTTATAGGTTAAAAGTGTTAGTATCGGTATTGGTATCGGCAATACTGGCCTTGTATAAACTTGGTATGAGATCGATACGAGATTTTGCAGTATCACACAGCACTAGTGTTTGAGTGACATCCCAAAAAGAAAATGTGCAAATTGAAACACAAAGGCTAATCAGGAGATTGTGAACGCGATGAAACGAAAACAAGTTGAAACAGAGGGGGAGGTTCAGCAGGTCAGAGGTCACATGGAGGTTACTAAAACAGAAAACCTGATAGGAGTAGAGGTTGTTTATTGTGTAACCAAGAACCTAGCCAACTTCAAACATACTGAAATCGGGTGGAAAATTGGCAAATTAACTGTCAATGCCTGTTCACAGAGCTGCAGTAACCAAAGAATATTATCATTTCACTGACCCAAAACTATATGATGTCTTTTTTTCTGTTAATGTGTTTAACTTGACATGAGCCTATAAATTTGAATTATATTTAGCCTATAAAAGGCAGCGATTTCTTTGCACCTTGGATTTTTTGTATGAAGAGAATCTGTGGTCCTAGAACCTCTAAGGTTTTGCTATCCTGCACTTCATGCTCTGCAGTACAAAGAGAGTAAGTCATTCTTTAGGTGATGGCTTGCTCAGCTGTAACTTTTCTATAAAAGAGATCGGGGGGAACCCCGGGCTTAAACCAAACAGGTGTGTGCTATCATTTCCTATTACAAATCACAGTGTCAGAAAAACCTGATGGAGCTGAGATCATCAGAGTTACATTCCCAGCTACTGTTATCCTGAGGGAGAGTGATAAAGGGAATGCACAGACTTCCTGTTCACTGTCCATTCAATGAGCATCTGTCTGCCCTCCTGACACCTTCCACTCTGCTTCCTGTCCCACACGTGCAGCTCTGCTACTTGAAACTTCTCATCCAAGCCCCCCAAATACAGAGGGATTACAAACAGGAATGTCCACAAGGTCTCAGACAGACTAAGATGGATAATTTCATAAATGCATGTTTCTCCCATAAAAAGTAAGCCTTCCTAAAGTAGTACTGGGTTAGACGAGTTTTACAAGAGTAGCATTTCTGCCAGGATTGCAAAGTCTTATACAGACCGACACAAGAACTGTCCAGCGACAATTTTGTTTTGCACGCAAATGCAGAATTCAGAAAAATCAAATCAGCAAATCATTACAACTCATAATTGACCCACAGGAGCAGTGGAAGGCTCTTAATGAGATTGACGCAAGCGTGCACAAGGCAGTGACGTACGGCGAGGTGAAAGCCCCAGAAGAGTTTGCTCTGTGAGATGAAGATAAATAATAATACCACTACCCTACTGAGGAACCCTACCGGGACCTTGTGGAGTGGGTGGTGCCAGTCATCATGGAGCTGGAAAGGGAAGAGAACAAGATAACCAATATCAACCTGGATAAGAGTGCAGATGAGATGACCTGCCTGCTAAAATGTCCACTACGCACAGTTCTCAGAGATACACTCTAGGATTTGTTTTATCTTGTCCTCACATGTTCCCTTCAGGGATTTTTATCAACCAGCTGGGCTGTGTTTATTGTCATTGCTATGCTGATGATACCCAGCTGTGTGTGTGTGTGTGTGTGTGTGTGTGTGTGTGTGTGTGTGTGTGTGTGTGTGTGTGTGTGTGTGCGCAAATTTGCAAACTGTTGCAGGGATGCCACATATTTCAGTGTAATGATATCATAACCTAATCTCAAATGTAATCATGAATAATGAACTTAATAATAATTTATCCGACTTAAAAAACACACAAGTCCATTGACTTATGAATCATCGACTTGCAGAAACTACATATCCCCCCCCCACATCCTGGTATTTTCACTTTGGCAAACCGTCCTTCCAACAGCTTGAACACATCACACTCTGTTTTATCTCATTGAGTCTTGACAGCTGTAACACACTTAACTTTCAAGCCAACATGCAATGTCGTTTCTACAGTTAGTCCAAAGAGTGACTTTCTGTTATCACTTTGGTGCTGGCTTTGTGACACTCGCCTTCTGTGAAATTTAAGATGGGTTCCTCCACATATCATTAAGCTGCTGATCCCCTTCTAAGTAAAGCAGGCCTCTCAGAAACTCCTGGTGGTGCTCAAAGTTCAACTGTTGACTGTAACAGTTGTGCTTTGAAGAGCACACCAGCAGACTCTGAAAGCTTTCTGTATTGCAGAAATTTCATTTAAGCAGTTGTTCTATTATAGTTAGCCACTGTAAAGCACTTTTTTCCCCAGAAAGTTTCACAAAAGTTTAGTTTACTTAAGGCTACATTTCCGTTTTTTTGGGGTTTTTTTTTCAATTCACCCCTTCTAATTTGCCCACTGGGCAGGAATGGAGGGATGGCAGGTGGGGATAAAGCTTCAGACCCTCAGTCCTTGTTACCAAAAAGCTTTACAAGAGCTTTAGAGCTCATGAAGGCAGACTATAATCTCCCAGACGCTTCACACATATGGCATCGTGAGATCATCCACCTCACTCACCCCCCCATAAACAGCTACAGTGTATAAACAGACATCACATGAGCGATATCTGCTTACATACACATACTGTATGTGCATGCTGTAGATGTGAAACTGCTCAAAGGAAAACAGTTAAATGATTGGGAGTAAAAACAAAAGTGATGGGCTGTTGTGGGTTTAATAACAGCCCAGCACTTCTTCCCTTTTGAAGAAATGCTCTTATACTGAGTTTTGTACTGGTTTTAACATTTAAAACGAGCCTATATAAGAGTGCACAAGAAAGCGCTGTCCCTGCATTGTGTAAAGTTACAAATGTCGCCGAGTTTTTCTCACGAGAGTTTCAGACTATAAGAACAATTTCCGGTGTCCAGCTCATCAGCGTCTGTGCTCTCTTTGAGCACATAAATGGGTTGACTTAAATTAAATGTTGTAAGGGAAATTAAACTGAACACGTCTGAAATATGCGCACTATTTAAACAATCAAATCTGTGCAAGAACACAGTGGCTAGAAGATGATTGTTGTTTATTCCAGTGTAACAAAATGTTTCTATTTCCTGGATCATATTTTCTTCTCAGTGTGTGCACACATCGTTCTTAGCCTGAAAAAAGCATCACCACTGGGAGAAATATAATTTCCAATTTAGAACACTTATTTTCTGAAGATGATTTCACTGTTATTTAAAGACTCGTTCAGGTCACTCTACATTTAAAGTGCTCAGAGTAGGGGTCAAACATTTTAAAAGCTAACAAAGTACAGTGATGTTCTTTTATGCAGCCGAGGCCCAGCAACAGGCTCTTACACTGCTAAAGCTCAAAATTCTCCTCCGCTCTTTACTGAGCGTGGTTATGGGAGCACGTCTGGGTCACATCTCCTCCTCGTCCGCAGATTAGCCATAAACACAAAGTCTCCCATTACACCCTCTCTGGTCTAGGCTCAGGTCTAACCAGTGTCACTGAGCACTGGCAGAGGGAGAAGATCCACAGGTGGACAGCTGGGGGGCAGGGTGGGGTTAGATTGAGGTGAAGGGTGTTGCTGGATTGGAAATAGGCAGTTCAGCCTGCATTGTTATAGCTAGTGCAGACATAAACAAAAATGCTCTAATGACAGGCATCCCCTTGACAAAAACATTCACAAAATCCTTCACACAAATAGAAGAAGCCACTGTGAAGGCTTCCTGTGCATAATTTGACATGAGGAAGTTGGGCGTGCCAAATTAAATCCTAGTATTTCCTCTAATTATAGTGTACTATCAAATGACAGAATAAGAAAAACTAAGACCATACAGCCATCTTTTACTTCAATAATTTAATGCAGTTTTGGCTTCTCACCAGTTGAGTAAATTCAAACGTAGCGGGAAGATTCTTGGCTGTCATGTTTTTGGACTGCAGCTGAATCTTACTGAGGGAACAAGAAGAGGAAAAAGAAGGCCTGTGTGCACGCAAAAGACTCCATTCAAAGACCAAAGGCAAATGGCTGTGTGAGGCACTTTGGACGGTGGTGTGGGAATTTGCCCTATTTGAGATGCAAATTCCTCCAAGAGCTGAAAGAGCCGGAGAAACAGGTGTCCAAGGAAGTGTGCTGCTGCGTGGGTGAGGGCGGGCGGACGGACGGGTGGGTGTGAGGGTGCTGAACGATAACACAGGAGGCATTCAAATACTGCTTGTAACTTTGGTCCCGTCTGTGTGGCACTTTATCCTCTTGTGTTTGATAGTAAATGCAGATGTAAGAGGAGTGTTATCATATAAAAAAAAACAAACAGGAAATATACGTTCAAGTTTTATTGATTTAAATGGAATTTGGTGGAAAAAAAATACACATTTTAAATCAAATGAAGCAAAATATCAGGAATCTACATGCCCCTATCAAAATAAATGCTCTTTTGTTTCAAAATATAACTACAACGATTAATAATAAGCAGCATCTTATCAACTTATTGGAGTGTGCATTTTCTGGTGGATGGACAGCAAACTAAATGTTCTTATTCTTTAAAATGACTTATTCAAATTCCTTCCTTGGATCACGCTCTTCAGGACAGCTTTTTGCAGACACTGTTGAAGTACATGTCGATTAAAAAAACAAACAAAAGCAAAAACACAAAAATCTACGTTTTAAAATCATCAATGTGACTTTAAAAAGCTCCGCAGGGCATCACAAGTAAACAGTGCTTTCAAAAAACAACAAAAAAGAAACGGTAGAATATGCATTCAAAAAAAAATTGACAGTATTTAAAAGTCAACACATACCCACAACCATTTTCCATTATAAAAATCATCGACTGAAAATAATCTCCAAAGGTATGGTGGTAACTCCAAATAAAGCCACATCTTTCGCTGGTAATGTTAAACGTTGCCTGTTTATCAGTTCATTTCAAACAGTTTCTTCATTTTTCTTCATTTGCAGCGTCTCGGTTTTATACAAGTATTTACACGTCACCGTCAAAGGTTTACATCGGCTTTTAGCCACACAGAACAACCCTATAGTGCGCTCCTTTTCTTTTATTATAATAATTAGACAAATTTAAAGTCGATGAAACCATACACATTTAAAGTGTGATTGTACAAAAACAGCTTATAACGTTTAATTTACAACATAAATAGAAACTCCGTGTACTCCCAAACTGACAATACTGTCAGACACAACTGAATTACTTCCATGAATACATCTTAAAAAAAAAAACTTTACAAATCTTTGGCTTAGTGGCACAAAATGCCCCTGAACTAACGTCCTTCATTTGAGTGTCAAACAGCTTGTGTCAGTTTTTTTTCTCTGCTTTTATATTCTTTAAGACTAAGGCTGCTGCTCACTGATCGAGGATGAGAGATAATCTCAGGACGCCCTCTAGTGTTCAGTGACAGGAGAGACCGACTCTGCAGAGAGCAAGCATAAAAACTGTGCGTCTGTGATTTAGTGCGAATAACTGAGACTAACAAAGGGTCAATACAAATCTATCCATTGGCAATGTAGTGACTGATGTATGCAAAAAGGAAGACAGGGGGGGAAAAAGCAAAGAGCTCCTGGAAAAAAT